>JAHPZR010048357.1:0-20841 GCA_019787425.1 Platygyra sinensis
AGACAACTAAGGGGCAAAAATTTCATACTAGCTTTGGTTTTGGAGAGAAAAGATTTGCAAACAGAAAACAAAACATGTAGATTTGGAAAACCCTACTTCTGAGAAAATTATTAATGCGCACTCGGCCGTTCATCCGGCATAATGAAGTATGAGAGGCAAAGGTAGGTCACATGACAATAAATTCTCCTGTTTTGCTATAACTTCCGCAATGGTATAAAAGTCATCATTTAAGGCGAGCGACCGTCAAGTTGCGAGCTCGCACTGAAGATGTTGAGGTAATAAGGAAAATTAAGGAAAGACGTACAACTTCAATGGAACACTGTAAAGATGCGAAAGAAAAGAGCGCCGAACGCGAATTAGAGAGGACAAACGCGTACGTACTATCACTTCTCAAAGATAAACGGCGACTGAACGCCGAGCTGGAAAGCGAGCGTAAGTTATCAAGGAAGTTGAAAGAAGAATGTTGTGATTTAAGAAGAAGACTCAGGGAAAGCGAGATATCAGGGAACGAGTCAGCCACTTGCTCTAATGTTAATTCTCTCGCTAGTACGAGCGAAGAAAACAGAGCGGAAGATCTCGCGGCGAAAATCGAATCTCTTGAGAAAAGTTTGCGTGAGTCGCGCGCGCAGATTATTGCTCTGGAAGATCACAAAACAGTGTTGGAATCGGAGATACTGAGACTAGCGGAAGCGCTTGGAAAGGATGATTCGAACTCAGATGTGGAACTTTACATCGAACAGCTAAGTATTTACGAAGCTGACTTCGAGAAAGAGAGAAAGGACAAAGAAAAAGCGGAGACTAGAGTTTCCGCTCTTACTGATCAAATCACTGACTGCCAAGAGCTTATATCAACACTTACACGTGAAGTGGACTTATATAAGAACGCATTCGAGCGAGAAAGAAAGGATAGAGAAATGGTGCTCATGCGAGAGAGAAAAGACGAGAGAGTGCTTAATCTACCGACTTACTCGCAAGCGGGGTTGACAAACTTTCCTGGAAATGTTAACGATCAAACGAGGCTTGCGTTACCCGTGCCAGCCCCTCATTTGCAAGTAGTTTACCCCATGGTAGACTCTGTACTACAGCAAGAGGACTCTAAGAGAAAACGGGAGCTCCATCGCAGAGGGGTACTCACAAGAGACACCCCTGACAATCCTGATACGACGGATTTTTTCTGCGAGAGCTGATTTAGTGTTCATACGAGTGTGAGATATTTTGCATTTTAAGTCTGTCAACAATTATGCTTAAGACTTCCTCGATCTTAACATAGTTTCGTCATGTCATATAGCCGACCCGCAAAGGAAATTGGAAGGCAGAAGAGTAATATTAAATAGGGCAACTGCAAGTTGTTACGAACCTCAAATACATTATTTTACAGTTATGTATACCAGAGAATGAAAAGCTCAGCTGCTTAGAAATTGCTTCACAATTGTAAGTATATAGAACCAGTGGAGCCGACCGCGGAAGATGGGGTTTATTGAACTTGTAAATTTGCATAATAATCTACTTCAGGCACTTTGCAAGAGATGTAAAAATCACGAAGAATATCGTTTGCGCGATTGAAAATACGGCGAATCAATAAAAATAGAAATTGCTGAGGGAAAAAGTGGGTGAAAATCACTGAAGCCAGGTCGCCAATGCTCTAAATAAACACTTCAAGAAATTTCGGTTATGTAACATAGAAAAAAAGAAGCTTGGGTAAACTGTCACAACTGGACACCACGGGTGCTTTTGTTTTCCACCAGCATTTTTCAAAAATGAAAAAAAAAAAACCCTGCCTTCCAGTATTAAATATAAATCCTGGTGAAACAAAGAAAATTTGTTAGTACTAGATGGAATATTCGCTAATGAGAGTGAAGAACGTGCTGCACGAATTGAAGAAATAGATAAAATCATTTCCCGTTGTATGGAAAACGATAGATAATTTCTACCACAACGAAAGAGCTGTTTTGCGTGAACGAAAAAACGAACAGAAAAAGCGGATGTTTTTGGTGACAGCAAATCAGTAGAAAAGTTTATTTACATTGTTATCTACAAGAGAAAGAGAGGTTCCCAAGCGCAGGAAGTCGTTCACTGTTCAGTTTCCTGTAAGGAAAAAATTTCTCTCAAGAAACTTGAACGTAAACGGTGGGCTATTCTTGTACAAAACAAAGGCCTGATGCAGTTCATTTGAGGAAAAGAATTAAACTTTCACGCTTGAATAACTTCATACATGACCAGTTAGCTGCAGTAATTTTTCGACCGACAGTAGTTGATATTCAATCCTCAAAGGAAGTTAATATTTTAGTTCCTCTATAAACCACTTTAAACCTCTGAAACGTTTCGTAAATTATTGTAAATCGACACAGAGAAACAGAAATAAGTTTACAGTGAAAATTCCTATTATGGTATCATAATGGCAATTCGGAAGACTTATCTCGCCAGGTATCTTCAAGAGCTGGGACTGCAGATATCATCACGGAGAGTATTGCATCACAGGGGTTAAAGAATATCATCAATGTTTATAGATTTAACAAGTTTCAATTTCCGGACAGGAATTCTGCTTTAAGCTTGGCACGTGCTTGAATCAGGCTTTCAAAGCGCTAAATCGCACTGAGATGTTTCATTTCTTGGAAAAACAGCGGATTCTTCGCAGAAATCAGTGAGGGGGTCGACCTCATCAAGATATGGGATTACTGAGTACTCGAAGAAAAAGGTTTCACGGCATTTCGTAGAAACAAGTTTTTCACCTGAAGTTCAGAAAATGAAAATGAAATGGGAAATTTTCGTTGCATCGCTTTTTTATCTCGCTGCAAACGTGACACAGAGGTACATTGTAATTTTCTCTTATTGAGGAGGTGCCGTGACAATTAAACAGCGTTGCGTGACCAAGTGTCTTTTTTTTGCCCAAATGCATAATTATGTTTAGGGTTTTTCTCACTGTTCCCATAAAACTACGATGCTCTCTATACGAACATAATAAAAGTACTTTTATTTCACCGATGACATTCGGCTGGTGAGAGGTTTTATTCACACGATCAGGGAAAGTTCTAAACAACCTTGAAAAGCAGACTAAAAGCTTTCGCACATTAATTAAAGAGTATTTCAGTTAATTAATCTAACTTCTCAGGGACACGAGCTTCTAAATCATTGACAATTGACAAAATTTCCTTCACCGCCGCTCTACGAGCAGATTTCAACTGTTCTTGTCCATCTGTTTCGACTAAATCTAAACTAAGAATGCACCGAGTGAAATGTTCTTCCAAGTACAAGTATTCTTTATCTTGCTTCGATCCGTTGAAAGCTTTAACTCGTGGGATCAGTTCCTTCGCTTTTGCTAGTGCACTCTCGATTTCGTCGAATTTCTGCTGCTCCACGGTGGTTTGCGTTTCGGGTTGAGAGTCATCGGCAACAGCAGTCGTTTGGTTTATGTCTGATGCACCTTTCTCCTCTTTCTCCGTAGATACAGGTTCAACAGACGAAGCATGATCACTAGAAAGTTGCTTGCTTTCATCGCAATGCGCCTCCGTGGAAGAAGTTCCTTCGAACCCCTCGTTCAGACCACTTTCGTCTCCAAACTGAATCTCTATAGGAATGGGAGCATCCCTAACGTGATGTGAGAACTCTGGCTGTGACGGACAAGTTTGTTCGTCGTTTTCTTTCACTTTCTTGTCCGAGGGTTTTTCCCTGTGTATGGGGATGCTTCTTTCATCGTCTGATGCTTGATCTTCTTCTACTACCCGTCTCGTTTTTTTCCGGTTAGAAAGTCTTCTTGGCTTCTCAGATGGAAAATAAACGGGGTCTTCCCAAAACGAACGAGGTCTTTCTCCGTAAAACCCATCAAAACCGACGAATGGATTTCCAGTCGTTTGAACGCGTGGAAAACTGTTGGACCAAGGATCTCTGAAAAGATCTCCCCACATCTCCAATGTTCTTCTTAGTCTTGTTGTTTCTTCTTCAGGGAACGTTTTATACTGAAATGATGTTATACTCGAGCACTTTCTTTTATAGGCATTCACATCAAGCACACTATTTCTAGAAACGTGAAGAAGACGCTAGAAGTCAGGTCACTTCTATTTTAAAATCTGCTTCTCTAGGCCTCTCTAGAAACTTTTGGAACCTTCGGGAAAACCCTCGAAATTTCTTAAATCTTCTCAGGGGACCGATACAGAGGTTTGCTGTGTCATTGCGTTATAATCCAGCAAGATCTTGAATAAGTCATACTACTTATTTTATTTCGAGTATTAAGGGAGCAAGAAAAGGGTTTTTAAATTGGCATTTTGTTTGTATGAGAAATAGTTGCACAGAAAACAATCTTTTTTCAATTGGGACAAAATGCCTTCCCCTCCCCTAAACGGTTTGCTTTGACGGAACTTGCTAGAATGTTCGGGAC
Organism: Platygyra sinensis; assembly: GCA_019787425.1. NCBI lineage: Eukaryota > Metazoa > Cnidaria > Anthozoa > Scleractinia > Merulinidae > Platygyra > Platygyra sinensis. The sequence continues at coordinate 4,373 of JAHPZR010048357.1, forward strand.
TTGTGTTGAGAACTTATAAAAGGACTTGATAGTTCAGTACCTTGAAGTTTTAAGATTGCATAGTACTGAGTTATTGACGAAACCATGGGAAAAGACTACTATAAAATCCTTGGCGTTCCTAAAACCGCTAAGGACGATGAGATCAAGAAAGCCTACCGAAAGCTCGCTTTGAAATGGCACCCGACAAGAATAAGAGTGCGGGAGCGGAGGACAAATTCAAAGAAATTTCCGAAGCTTATGATGTCCTCAGTGACAAGGAAAAGAGAGAAATCTTCGACAAGTACGGTGAAGAAGGACTTCACGGTGCTCCACAGAGTGGAGCCGATGGAATGAACATGAATTTTGGTGGCGGCGGACCCGGGTTCGCAAGAACGTTTGTGTTCACGAGTGGAAATGCCCGCGAGACCTTCGCCCGAGCCTTTGGAGACGACGACGAATTTGCCGACATTATTGGAGGCCTTGGCGGATTTAACTTCTTTAGTGATAGCCGAGGAAGAAAGCCAGACCCGAGGTCGAATGGTATGGGAAACTTCATGTTCGACTTCGATGGCATGGCCCCACAATCAAAAAAACAAAAACTCCAGGATCAAGCTATCAAGAAAGATCTGTTCGTGACTCTAGAGGAACTCCTGACTGGCTGCACGAAAAAGATGAAAATATCTCGGAAAGTTCTCGACGATCGTGGTGTTTCCAGAAACGAAGAGAAAATACTGACGGTGAACGTTAAACCAGGATGGAAAGCAGGAACAAAAATAACTTTCCCAAAGGAAGGTGATCGCAAACCCGGAGTGGTCCCAGCTGATGTCATATTCATTATCAAAGACAAGACACACAGCCAGTTCACGCGGGACTCTAAAAACAATATAATCTACACCGCAAAGATTTCATTAAGAGATGCCCTGGCTGGAGGACAAGTGGAAGTTCCTACACTTGACGGACGAAAATTAAGACTTAGATTAAACAGCATTGTAAATCCTAATTCAACAGAGCGTATTCATGGAGAAGGCCTTCCCTTGCCCAAAAATCCCACCAAGCGAGGTGACTTACTTGTCAAATATGACATTCGTTTTCCTGATGAACTATCTTCTGCTCAGAGAGACATTTTGCTGGATACATTACCAAGATGAAAGAAGAAAAAATATTATTTAATTTAATTTTATACATATACTTGTGTTGTAGTATTTTAGAATGGCTAAAAGGTTCTTGTGGTTTCTAATAATGTTTCTCATGATACATTGTTGTGTTCATGTAGTAATATCAAGAGTCTGATTTGTATTGAAATATTTTTGTTTCGTATATTTGACATAAAAGGTCTTTTGTTTTTAATAATAATAATAATAATAATAATTATAATAATAATAATAATAATAATAATAATAATAATAATAATAATAATAATAATAATAATAATAATAATAATAATAATAATAATAACTTTATTTAACAAGGGTAAAGACATTGACTACTGGTCACCCAGTAGTTTTCATAATGGCCCTCCTACAATAAAGTAATAAAACGTATCGATTGTTTTTCAAACCCTCGAGTACTGATTGATGGGCAGGTTTTCACAATCTTCTCTGCCAATCTTGTGCAAGCAAGGGATTATATTTTAGCTAAACTTTGACATGACAGCTTTGGTATATATCTGGCAGCTTCTGAATTGATCTTGAATTTTGAACAGGTTAATCCTCTCCGGGAGTCTTTTGAAAACATCCTTTATTGAGACCCGAGCTCAATGATATTTAAGCCTAAGTGTAGACATCTGCCATTTCCTTCCGTCTTTCCCAGCTTTAGAAACCAGGAAGGAAACTGAGAAATGCAGGCATTCAGAGCTAAAGCTTAGTCTTTTTCCCTTTCACAAATAGTTTTAATCATGGTTGTTAGTATATTCAGTACATTTTAATTACTATACTTGTATTGATAAATAAATAAATTTAATCATCGATGTTAGTACATTTAGTATATCTTTAAACCAGCCATTGTTTTTTACATTGTTGAATAGGCTAGCGTGACTAAATAAAGATGAAGTTGATCTTATCTCTTTTTCTTGTTTTCCTTCATGAGAATTATGTTCAAGTTTGTTGCAGAATTCATTTTAAATTTTGTTTCTGTAAAATTCATATTTGTTTTCATAAAATATCTATACCCCTTCCATATGGGATTTTTTTGATAATTTCCTAACTTTTCAACTCTATGCAAAATTCATATTTGTTTTTATAAAATATCTAGACCCCTTCCATATGAGATATTTTGATTCTTAACCTGTCAACTCTATGCTTTCTTTCAAAAATTCTTGCATGTATAACCCCCCTCCATGCACCCTTTGAATTTCAAAATTATGATTGTGGCTTTGTTGGGTATATATATTTCCTGGAACCAGCCATTATCATCTCTTTGAAGCTTCAAAGAGAGGTAAATCACTCGATGTCTTTCGTTTCCTAAACTTCACCTTTTGCCCCAGGTAGTAAAGTGAGACATGGTTAGACTAAGCACCAATTTAACCTTGTTACTAAAGAGTTGTCACCTTGCAAGGGGGTGACAAATAGGAAGCATATGATTCAACTGACTTGGGTTAATTTACTTTGAATCTGGGAGTGATCGAGATGAAAGGTTGTCACTTGGAGTGCAGAAGTAAAACACATTTCTGTGACTACGGTGCTTTCTCTAGTACATACTTATGTCCCTGTTTCCTCTTCCATTTTTAGTATTAATGCCCTGAAGTTGGCAATCATTTAATAATACTAAATGAAGTTCAATAAAAACTTAAATACCTCACACAATTTACCTCCTCTATTTTTAAGAGCTTATCCTGGAGGGTGGGGAAGGGTTTTCCCTTGAACAGTTTTTATAGGTTTATACCATCCAAAGTGTATGGCTTTTTAACCATTTTGATCTGTAAAGGGGCATGGATTTTAACCATTTTGGTCTGAATTGGAAATCGTTATACTCTTGCATGCCATTGCATTTTTTTTTTGCATCAACATGTATTGGCAAGTTCACTAGTAGCATTAGGGCCCATCAAGCACACTCAGGTATAACAGGTGTAATGGATTATGGCCCTTGGTAACAGCACTGAGTCACCCTTGCCAAAAACTTTGGGGAGTACTGCCCTGGGGCTCATCCTCTTATCTCCCTCCTCCTGACAAATTATGAGATCATAATTGGGGTCAATAATAGCCAACTAGAAACACTTGACACATTTTTGGAACCAAACTGCAATAATTGGTGCATTTGACATTTCCAACTGAGGAGTGTGTAAAAAATGCTTGCCAAAAAAGATCCTACTCCAGATGGGGTATGCCAAAAACAAACCCTGAAAAATAGAACTTTTATACAAGATAAAAAATGAAAAGCATGGCTACAAAAGCAAAAGAGTGGTAGTGGGATAGGGAATTAAAGATCATGTTTTGTTAGCACAAGGAATCTCGTCTTGGTATGCTTCATTCTTGTGTGGGATATTGCCTTATATGGTTTACATAGATGAGGACAAGGCACCCAAGAGGGTGTGGTTTTTGGCCTGGCTACACTGAACTAGGTGTACTGTTTGTACAAGTCTGAATCAGACTGAGTCTTGAAAATCTGTGTTAATAGCACTTAGCTTGGGTCAGTTCATGTGGTATTAAATGGCTAGGAGTATTATTATTGACTCCCCCCCTGGATGGGATGATAGTCCATTCCAGGAGTACCACCAGCAACCATTTAAAATCCTAGGTGTCCTTGGCAGAGAGAAGTAATGTGAAAGTAGAGACTTGACTGAGTACACATTACAATGGTCCTGGCCTTCAGAGCTTGAATCTGGACTGCTTGATCCAGAGAGTCATATGCTGGCCTAACAATTACACCTGGCCTGTGCCTCTCTATTGACAGGCTCTGCACCTATCCCAAACAGACCTGTGATAATACATATAAGAGATCAGAGGCATTCACCAGTCTTTTGAAGGTGGTCAGTCAAATCAAATAAATTTCAGGCTTCAGGTTTGTAGGTATTCTCTGATTTCACCGTATTCTTAGTCCTATGCAGGGTTCTGACATACTATGTGGTACTTTCCTGTTGGGCTTCTCTTTTTCTGTTATCAAGAATAGTATTTTGCCAGGTGCCTGGGGCAAGTCAACTTCCTAATTAACTTAGTGTACTGCTTTACTACTGAACTTTGGATAAATGTTCTTTTCATATTTGTTTGGGTGTCCCCTACCCTTGGCTGAATATCACCCTATTGTCACCCTATTGTCAAGTTGATGATTTAACCCTAGTTCAGGCACAGAAACAGAAAATTAAATACTTGAAAGCCAGAAGCAACTAGATCCAAAATAAACTTGCAAAAGTGGCTGTGGTGGTGGTGTGAGGGGTCGAAAAAGGAGGGGATCACATTTAACCCTTCACACCCTAAGAGTGACTTGAAGATTTTACTATGTCTAATGCCAGACGATTTTACTCTGTCTAACGACAGATGATTTTACTCGTCAAAGGGAGACCCCTTAAAGCCTAAAGGGTTAAAAAACTATCTAACTTAACCCTTTTCAAACGAAGAGTGACTTATAGATTTAACTCTGTCTAAGTACGCCAGACGATTTTTTCTCATCAAAGGGAGACCTCTTAGGGCTTAATGGATTAAATGGAATTGGTACTCCGCTAAATCAAACATAAATTGCTTTCATGTGACAATACCCGCTATCTCCTAAAATGGAACTAGACAGAGAGGGTAAGAAGGGTGTAAGAGTGCTATTATGGTCTACAAGACATAAAAGGCAAGAATTTCCCAATTTTGTAAGTCTGTGAAGAATATTTACTCGGTAAAATTCTTTGTTAAGTCTGGAAGTAATTTTTTTGTGATGTGCTCAAAACTTCAAGCGCAGAAAACCTTTTTTATAAAACAAGTGTGATACTAAACACACACTCATTGGTTGAAAGGTGTGTTTAGACAAGGGTCTGTAAACATCGTTGTGACCTGTTTAGTTTTGCACTTATTCTGAGAAATATTTTTTTAAAACCAGTTAATAGAGAACTTAAAGCTAGAACTATTTCAGTGTTTAAATAGCCTTATCTTAACACTTGGGAGTTTTGGAGAATTCTTTAAAGTTACGCAAGCGTCTCGGGTTTAGATAACTGTGTACCTGCCATTTTTTTCTGAGATATAAGCGTAAGATTTTTATCCTGGGAGTGCTGGGATTTTTGAAGACGACACGATCATTTCCGAAGATTCCCGAAGAAGTCCGAAGTCTTCCAAAGTCTTAGGACGCGTATAAACGCAAGCTCGCTCCCCAGTGCTTTTCACTTCAAAACCAGAGACCGCGAGGAAGTTATTGTCATTTATTCATTTTACACATGGTTTTCGTTCCTTACATGGGTCTGAGGTAACATATTTTTGGAAATTGTGTCAAGCAAGACGGCAACAAGTCACATTTTTCAATCAGGCGTGAGAAATTGGCCCGCAAGCGTGAGCCGCCGTGAGATCGAAGTTTTGAACCCGCTGGCGTGAGACTCACGCCTAAGGCGTGAGAGTTGGCAGGTATATATATAACTGCTCCCAAAATATACTTCAAGAAATTTCCGTTATGTAACATAGAGAAAAGGAAGCTTGGGTAATCTGTCACAACTGTGCCCAACTGCTGCATTTGTTTTCCACCAGCATTTTTCAAAAACGAAAAAAAAACCCTGCCTTCCAGTATTAAATATAAATCCCAGTGAAACATGTTTTCACTTTTGACTTGCCCTCACACAACCACATTCACATTGCTAAGTATTTTTTCTCCATTAGAGACGAGCAGTATAAAAATCTGGGAGAAAATCCTTTTTTTAGCACGCTAAATATTCTCTTCCGGTTGCCGTCCGCGTCTCAAAAACGTGCGTGCATAAGCTCCCTATTAAATGCAACCAAAGTGGAATCAGGGCGACTCGTAACATTAAATCGAGGCTAGCGTTCAAATTCCCCACCTACTGTGAGTGTGATCAAATAACCTATTGCAGAAACGTGAGAGCACTGAGGCGAGGTTTCTTACACTGATTAAATTGAAAATCTAAACATTTTAAAGGCGGACAATTTCGAATATTCTTGACGTTTAAATCAAGTTTTTAATGCCAGATATAGTCATCTGATATGGATAAAAGTTAAAACGCGTTCAAACAATCATACTTATATGATTGAATGTAAAAAAATGTAAAAAAACAATACATTGGAGAAACCAAACGTAGCCTTCGCGATCAAACAATCTTACTTATATGATTGAATGTAAAAAATGTAAAAAACAATACATTGGAGAAACCAAACGTAGCCTTCGCGAACGATTCACTGAACACAGGCAAGCTACAAATAATTCTGATCACGCCAGCGCTCAAGCAGCAGTACCTACGCATTTCAACTTGCCTTCGCACTCCGTCAAGGACATGCTACTTATCCCTCTAGAACTTCAAGTAACCAATAATCCCTCCTGTAGAAAAGCCAGAGAGGCCTATTTTATACAAAGAGGTCAAACGTTAACGCCTTATGGCATCAACCGACGAAATGAACGCTAATTTTGGCCGTTTTATATACTGTATTTTTTTTCCAGCCTGTACCATATATCATTTATTTAATCACTCTATTACTCTCTTTATTCTCTTTATTTACCGATATTTTCAGCCTATAGCTTTGTGCCATACATTTGTTTTTCTTTTTGTACTATATATATATTATATTACCTACTAGTTAAACATTAACTGCCATTGTATACTTAAATTCAAATTTAGAGCCGTTATTTTCTCTGTATTAGTACTGGCCCTGAAGAAGACTAGCTCTGCTAGTCGAAATATTGGCCCATTAAAGTTTCAATTGCCCTTGCCGTAGTACCAGCCTTGCTATCAAATTGGTTTCGTTTACACTTCAAGTGACGTCTGGTACGGGAATTTCTACAAGAGATCCGACAACAGAGTGGCCAAGTTGTTTTGTTCGACGTTGTGTGGTTCTCCTGCATTCAATTGTTTGTTAAAACGCGTGTTTTAACATGTTTATTTAAAGGAAAAAAAAACGAAAAATAACTCAAGCAAAATGCTCCTCGTTCTCTGCTCCCCCCTACCCCCCTCATGGGGTCATTCAAGCTGTAGCTACCGTCAAGCTAATAGGTGTGAAGAAAATCACAAGTTTAACACGTCTGTCAAGATAACAAATGAAAACAGCAATTGCATGGCGTTTCAGGACGAAAACAAGCTTAGCGCCAAAACGAGGCTATGCCTCGTGCGAGTCTAAGAAGTGCCTCCCAAAAGGGAGGCAAAGAGCTTTTCACCTCTTACTTAAAGTTAGTCACATCGAAGAGATGTTGGAGGCTCCTCGTGCGGGTGGACCGGTGAGGGTGGGACTCTGCAGAGACTCTGCTCCCGTTTATAACTCTACCCCATGAGGGGGGTAGGGGGGAGCAGAGAACGAGGAGCATTTTGCTTGAATTATTTTTTTGTTTTTTTTTCCCTTTAAATAAACATGTTAAAACACGCGTTTTAACTTGTATCCATATTAGATGAATATATCTGGCATTAAAAACTTGATTTAAACGTCAAGAATATTCCAAATTGTTCGCCCTTAAGGCGGGGGTAAACCCGAATTGAAGTGAAATTTTGGTAAGTTTAAAGAGAGGTTGAAAGGGAGAAAAAGGGTTTTGGAACACCACCAGACAGTTGCCCGACCGCACAATGGCACCCCAGGTTGTTGGGCAACTGTTTGGAGTGTATCTACCTATTTTTAACTTCAAACTCTAATTTTAAAACAACACCAAATCTTCCAAATTTCCTATTTCCATAAATTTTACTAATCCTTTGAGAAAAACTATATATCTCCAAATATACCTAAAAATCACCAAAAAATTTACAAAAAGACCCAAAACATAGATATGTGAAATGTGCATAGAGATTCTTGATTGCTTGAAACGTAAACGAGATATTTGCATTAAAAACATAAAACCCAGCCAAAATACGGCTTTCGGGTGTACCCCCGCCTTAACGGGAGCAGAGTCTCTGCGGAGTCCCACCCTCACCGGTCCACCCGCACGAGGAGCCTCCAACATCTCTTCGTTGCGACTAACTTTAAGGACGTTCGCGCCCAAAAACTTCCCACGTACAGATTTTTTTAAAACTTTGACTGCAGGTACAAAATGATAAGATTAGATGAAAAGCGTAAAAAAAATCGGGGGTCACCGAACTCGTTTTGAAGATAAGGCGCATCACAGATCATAGCATTTCTAGGATTTCCAACCACTGAGGCGATTCTGGCGGGATTCATTACTATCGGCATATATTTAATTTGAAGAATCATATCTAAGTTATGTGTGTTTAACAAAGCATATATAGGCCTATTTGATAGATCTTTGCTACATATGCCATTAAATCAGCTAGAATTAGCCTTAAAAAATACAACTTCTAAGTTACGCACACCTGTATCCATGTACCAATTCGACCCTATTTGAACAGTATATGAGAAATAATTAAAACTTCCCACGTACAGATTTTTTTCGTTTTTCAGTATAATGGAAAGAATCAGAAAAGGAAGTGATCTGCCGAAAAAAAAGTGGGGGTCACCGAGCATCCAACAAAAATATTCGCACACAAAGTTAACGCAAAGGTCATCAGCTCTATATTTTGTTGAGTTTTCGACTCGGTGCGCGCGCTTGAAAATGACGTGGCACGCGCGTGACCAATGGATAGCGTGCGCACTAGAGATGCGCAGTAGCAATGGGCGCGAACGTCCTTAAGGACGTTCGCGCGAAATTTTTCTAACATTGATTTTTTTCTGAAAATTTTACCATTGAAAGATCATGAGTTAGCGATGTCAGAAATGTAAAAACAATGGGGGGTCACCGACTTCGTTTTGGAAATAACATGCCCGGAAGAACACCTAAATCTGAGTAAATCGTGCTTCGTTAGCGAAGAAGATCAAAGTGGCTGCAAGTCCCAAAATATTGTAATTAGAGCTTTGAAGGGAAAAGTTATCTGCCAAATATGGTTTGGATGGACCTATTAAGCAAATTTAGTCAACTTGTGAGGTTCCTTAAAGAATAAGTTCGCATTTAGCGACCATAGTTTCACGCGCCTTGCAGCCGCAAGATGGCAGGATTCCATGTCCCGTGGGCAGAAATATTCACATTTTTTAAACTTCCCACATTGATTTTTTTTTCATTTTTGGATAATGTGTAGATAATTGCAAATAAAATCTGTTTCTGAAAAGAAAAGTAGGGGTCACCGGACGTCCAAGATCGTTAAATCCAATCAAAGCTATAGCAATGGCCATCTGCCCTATCATTGTTCATTTTAGTACTTAGCGCGCGCGCTCGATGTATGACGTGGCATGGCGTGGCATGTGGATTTGCGTGCGCAGTAAGGATGCGCAGAAACAATTAGCGCTAACGTCCTTAAACTTACCAAAATTTCACTTAAATTCAGCTGTACCCCCGCCTTAACTGAAATGTTAATGAATGAAAAGCTACCCAACCAAGTTTAAGAGTTTTCAGCGGAAAATTGTTCAAATGGGAGTCTTGCAAAAGTTGCAAAATTCCTAACAAACCCTTATAATTTTATTTTGTGGCTTGTCTACCCAATCCATACAAACTCTCTATTTTTGGTGATATTTAAAGAGCTATCATTTTGCCATTTTCCTCCCCAGAAATACTTCTATTCGTGTTTAAGACTCTCAAATTTAGTTGATCTTTTATTCGAACATCTTGGTTTCTCAAACAAACAGAAAACGACCATATTCTTTCCCAGTCCTCTCACGTTTCTGCAATGGCCTATGCCCTGTCCCCGATTCTCTCCCTCTCGGGCAGGAAAAGCCGTCATATGCCCGGGGTATGCCAACCTCGTTCCCAACCCTGCATGGGAACGAGGTTGGGGGTATGCATTATCAGCCAACCTCGTTCCCAGGGTCTTTGATTATCAGCAAGAGAGAGAGGTTCACAAGCGCAGGAAGTCGTTCACTGTTCAGTTTCCTGTAAGGAAAAAATTTCTCTTTAGAAACTTAAACGTAAACGGTGGGCTATTCTTGTACAAAACAAAGGCCACATGCAGTTCATTTGAGAAAAAGAATTTAACTCTCACTCTTGGATAATTTTACAAGTAGGAATTCTGCTTTAAACACGGAGCGATCCTATAAAAGACAAGGACACGCCCCCTCGAAGCACTTTGTAGGCTTTCCAGTGCAATGGTGAAAAGCCAGAATAACGGTCGCATAACTGAGAAGTCTTGGAGAAATAGCGTTTTTTTCGTCAAAACAACGGAGTCATTTACGTAGAATAATATAAGGTAAATAATAAAAATACAGTGAAAATAAAACTTATATTAACACTTTAGATGATGGCTTTGGAAGACCAAAAACGACGAATTATCTTCGTCGCTGCACGCGGAACATTCAAATTTCGCCGCTAACTAAAATAAACATAGGCACGCAAGGCGTGCAGGAGTTATTTTTTTGTTAACTGAAAGGTTTAGGAGATAGCAGGATTAAATCGATGACATGTAAAATGTTTTACTAAACAAACTACAGTAATCTGACATGTCTCCAAATTAATATAGATATCATCTTATTTTCTAACAGGCAATTTGATTCGTTCGTTGATACTACCCACACCGTGATTGGTGTGGCATGCGCACATACATTTCTGCGACATGAAAAACAGTGTCAAGTTACCATTTGTAACTAAGAATAGCAAGCATCTCGTGAAAACAGGTGCTGACGATTTGTTAGCTCTAACTGAATTTACTCCCTTGTGAAAAACAAAAGTGTCAAATTACAGTTTGTAACTAGAAATAAAAATATCTCGTTATATTTGCATGCAACAAGAACAAAACAATCGTTACCTTCCTACACTATTGTAAACGTTAGAACTGTCTCAAATTTAAATAGTCTCGTCTCTTCTAAAACATGTCCTACGAACTAAAAGCGACAATTCGTGACCTCTAATTGAATTTACTCTTTGTGAAAAACAATAGCATCAAGTTCCCCTTTGTAACTAAAAATAACAAGAGGCCATAACTTGTTAGCTCTAATTGAATTCACTCCCATGTGAAAAACAAAAGTGTCAAGTTACCATTTGTAACTAAAAATAACAATATCTCGCTTTGTTTGTTCAAACATTTCTTGGGAACAGGTGGTGACGATTCGTCAGCTCTAATTAAATTTCCTCCCTTGTGCAAAACAAAAGTGTCAAGTTACTATTTCTAACTAAAAATAGCAAACATCTCGGGGAAACAAGTGCTCACGATTCATCACCTCTAATTGAATTTACTCCCTTATGAAAAACAAGGGTGTCAAATTACCCTTTGTAACTAAAAATAAAAAGATCTCGTTACATTTGCATACAAGAAAAAAAAACAATTGTCGCTTCCACTTATTTTGTAAACGTTAAAACTGTTTCAAATCTAAATATGTCTTTTGAACTAGAAGCGACGATTCGTGACCTCTAATTGAATTTACTCGTTGTGAAAAACAAAAGTATGGCACAAAGCTATAGGCTGAAAATATCGGTAAATAAAGAGAATAAAGAGAGTAATAGAGTGATTAAATAAATGATATATGGTACAGGCTGGAAAAAAAATACAGTATATAAAACGGCCAAAATTAGCGTTCATTTCGTCGGTTGATGCCATAAGGCGTTAACGTTTGACCTCTTTGTATAAAATAGGCCTCTCTGGCTTTTCTACAGGAGGGATTATTGGTTACTTGAAGTTCTAGAGGGATAAGTAGCATGTCCTTGACGGAGTGCGAAGGCAAGTTGAAATGCGTAGGTACTGCTGCTTGAGCGCTGGCGTGATCAGAATTATTTGTAGCTTGCCTGTGTTCAGTGAATCGTTCGCGAAGGCTACGTTTGGTTTCTCCAATGTATTGTTTTTTACATTTTTTACATTCAATCATATAAGTAAGATTGTTTGATCGCGAAGGCTACGTTTGGTTTCTCCAATGTATTGTTTTTTTACATTTTTTTACATTCAATCATATAAGTATGATTGTTTGAACGCGTTTTAACTTTTATCCATATCAGATGACTATATCTGGCATTAAAAACTTGATTTAAACGTCAAGAATATTCGAAATTGTCCGCCTTTAAAATGTTTAGATTTTCAATTTAATCAGTGTAAGAAACCTCGCCTCAGTGCTCTCACGTTTCTGCAATAGGTTATTTGATCACACTCACAGTAGGTGGGGAATTTGAACGCTAGCCTCGATTTAATGTTACGAGTCGCCCTGATTCCACTTTGGTTGCATTTAATAGGGAGCTTATGCACGCACGTTTTTGAGACGCGGACGGCAACCGGAAGAGAATATTTAGCGTGCTAAAAAAAGGATTTTCTCCCAGATTTTTATACTGCTCGTCTCTAATGGAGAAAAAATACTTAGCAATGTGAATGTGGTTGTGTGAGGGCAAGTCAAAAGTGAAAACATGTTTCACTGGGATTTATATTTAATACTGGAAGGCAGGGTTTTTTTTTCGTTTTTGAAAAATGCTGGTGGAAAACAAATGCAGCAGTTGGGCACAGTTGTGACAGATTACCCAAGCTTCCTTTTCTCTATGTTACATAACGGAAATTTCTTGAAGTATATTTTGGGAGCAGTTATATATATACCTGCCAACTCTCACGCCTTAGGCGTGAGTCTCACGCCAGCGGGTTCAAAACTTCGATCTCACGGCGGCTCACGCTTGCGGGCCAATTTCTCACGCCTGATTGAAAAATGTGACTTGTTGCCGTCTTGCTTGACACAATTTCCAAAAATATGTTACCTCAGACCCATGTAAGGAACGAAAAACCATGTGTAAAATGAATAAATGACAATAACTTCCTCGCGGTCTCTGGTTTTGAAGTGAAAAGCACTGGGGAGCGAGCTTGCGTTTATACGCGTCCTAAGACTTTGGAAGACTTCGGACTTCTTCGGGAATCTTCGGAAATGATCGTGTCGTCTTCAAAAATCCCAGCACTCCCAGGATAAAAATCTTACGCTTATATCTCAGAAAAAAATGGCAGGTACACAGTTATCTAAACCCGAGACGCTTGCGTAACTTTAAAGAATTCTCCAAAACTCCCAAGTGTTAAGATAAGGCTATTTAAACACTGAAATAGTTCTAGCTTTAAGTTCTCTATTAACTGGTTTTAAAAAAAATATTTCTCAGAATAAGTGCAAAACTAAACAGGTCACAACGATGTTTACAGACCCTTGTCTAAACACACCTTTCAACCAATGAGTGTGTGTTTAGTATCACACTTGTTTTATAAAAAAGGTTTTCTGCGCTTGAAGTTTTGAGCACATCACAAAAAAATTACTTCCAGACTTAACAAAGAATTTTACCGAGTAAATATTCTTCACAGACTTACAAAATTGGGAAATTCTTGCCTTTTATGTCTTGTAGACCATAATAGCACTCTTACACCCTTCTTACCCTCTCTGTCTAGTTCCATTTTAGGAGATAGCGGGTATTGTCACATGAAAGCAATTTATGTTTGATTTAGCGGAGTACCAATTCCATTTAATCCATTAAGCCCTAAGAGGTCTCCCTTTGATGAGAAAAAATCGTCTGGCGTACTTAGACAGAGTTAAATCTATAAGTCACTCTTCGTTTGAAAAGGGTTAAGTTAGATAGTTTTTTAACCCTTTAGGCTTTAAGGGGTCTCCCTTTGACGAGTAAAATCATCTGTCGTTAGACAGAGTAAAATCGTCTGGCATTAGACATAGTAAAATCTTCAAGTCACTCTTAGGGTGTGAAGGGTTAAATGTGATCCCCTCCTTTTTCGACCCCTCACACCACCACCACAGCCACTTTTGCAAGTTTATTTTGGATCTAGTTGCTTCTGGCTTTCAAGTATTTAATTTTCTGTTTCTGTGCCTGAACTAGGGTTAAATCATCAACTTGACAATAGGGTGACAATAGGGTGATATTCAGCCAAGGGTAGGGGACACCCAAACAAATATGAAAAGAACATTTATCCAAAGTTCAGTAGTAAAGCAGTACACTAAGTTAATTAGGAAGTTGACTTGCCCCAGGCACCTGGCAAAATACTATTCTTGATAACAGAAAAAGAGAAGCCCAACAGGAAAGTACCACATAGTATGTCAGAACCCTGCATAGGACTAAGAATACGGTGAAATCAGAGAATACCTACAAACCTGAAGCCTGAAATTTATTTGATTTGACTGACCACCTTCAAAAGACTGGTGAATGCCTCTGATCTCTTATATGTATTATCACAGGTCTGTTTGGGATAGGTGCAGAGCCTGTCAATAGAGAGGCACAGGCCAGGTGTAATTGTTAGGCCAGCATATGACTCTCTGGATCAAGCAGTCCAGATTCAAGCTCTGAAGGCCAGGACCATTGTAATGTGTACTCAGTCAAGTCTCTACTTTCACATTACTTCTCTCTGCCAAGGACACCTAGGATTTTAAATGGTTGCTGGTGGTACTCCTGGAATGGACTATCATCCCATCCAGGGGGGGAGTCAATAATAATACTCCTAGCCATTTAATACCACATGAACTGACCCAAGCTAAGTGCTATTAACACAGATTTTCAAGACTCAGTCTGATTCAGACTTGTACAAACAGTACACCTAGTTCAGTGTAGCCAGGCCAAAAACCACACCCTCTTGGGTGCCTTGTCCTCATCTATGTAAACCATATAAGGCAATATCCCACACAAGAATGAAGCATACCAAGACGAGATTCCTTGTGCTAACAAAACATGATCTTTAATTCCCTATCCCACTACCACTCTTTTGCTTTTGTAGCCATGCTTTTCATTTTTTATCTTGTATAAAAGTTCTATTTTTCAGGGTTTGTTTTTGGCATACCCCATCTGGAGTAGGATCTTTTTTGGCAAGCATTTTTTACACACTCCTCAGTTGGAAATGTCAAATGCACCAATTATTGCAGTTTGGTTCCAAAAATGTGTCAAGTGTTTCTAGTTGGCTATTATTGACCCCAATTATGATCTCATAATTTGTCAGGAGGAGGGAGATAAGAGGATGAGCCCCAGGGCAGTACTCCCCAAAGTTTTTGGCAAGGGTGACTCAGTGCTGTTACCAAGGGCCATAATCCATTACACCTGTTTATACCTGAGTGTGCTTGATGGGCCCTAATGCTACTAGTGAACTTGCCAATACATGTTGATGCAAAAAAAAAATGCAATGGCATGCAAGAGTATAACGATTTCCAATTCAGACCAAAATGGTTAAAATCCATGCCCCTTTACAGATCAAAATGGTTAAAAAGCCATACACTTTGGATGGTATAAACCTATAAAAACTGTTCAAGGGAAAACCCTTCCCCACCCTCCAGGATAAGCTCTTAAAAATAGAGGAGGTAAATTGTGTGAGGTATTTAAGTTTTTATTGAACTTCATTTAGTATTATTAAATGATTGCCAACTTCAGGGCATTAATACTAAAAATGGAAGAGGAAACAGGGACATAAGTATGTACTAGAGAAAGCACCGTAGTCACAGAAATGTGTTTTACTTCTGCACTCCAAGTGACAACCTTTCATCTCGATCACTCCCAGATTCAAAGTAAATTAACCCAAGTCAGTTGAATCATATGCTTCCTATTTGTCACCCCCTTGCAAGGTGACAACTCTTTAGTAACAAGGTTAAATTGGTGCTTAGTCTAACCATGTCTCACTTTACTACCTGGGGCAAAAGGTGAAGTTTAGGAAACGAAAGACATCGAGTGATTTACCTCTCTTTGAAGCTTCAAAGAGATGATAATGGCTGGTTCCAGGAAATATATATACCCAACAAAGCCACAATCATAATTTTGAAATTCAAAGGGTGCATGGAGGGGGGTTATACATGCAAGAATTTTTGAAAGAAAGCATAGAGTTGACAGGTTAAGAATCAAAATATCTCATATGGAAGGGGTCTAGATATTTTATAAAAACAAATATGAATTTTGCATAGAGTTGAAAAGTTAGGAAATTATCAAAAAAATCCCATATGGAAGGGGTATAGATATTTTATGAAAACAAATATGAATTTTACAGAAACAAAATTTAAAATGAATTCTGCAACAAACTTGAACATAATTCTCATGAAGGAAAACAAGAAAAAGAGATAAGATCAACTTCATCTTTATTTAGTCACGCTAGCCTATTCAACAATGTAAAAAAACAATGGCTGGTTTAAAGATATACTAAATGTACTAACATCGATGATTAAATTTATTTATTTATCAATACAAGTATAGTAATTAAAATGTACTGAATATACTAACAACCATGATTAAAACTATTTGTGAAAGGGAAAAAGACTAAGCTTTAGCTCTGAATGCCTGCATTTCTCAGTTTCCTTCCTGGTTTCTAAAGCTGGGAAAGACGGAAGGAAATGGCAGATGTCTACACTTAGGCTTAAATATCATTGAGCTCGGGTCTCAATAAAGGATGTTTTCAAAAGACTCCCGGAGAGGATTAACCTGTTCAAAATTCAAGATCAATTCAGAAGCTGCCAGATATATACCAAAGCTGTCATGTCAAAGTT
>JAHPZR010048359.1:0-7500 GCA_019787425.1 Platygyra sinensis
AAATACGAAATCAAACAGAGGACTCATTGCCTTTGTAAAACTTTTACTTGCATGCTTTGGGGTTGCTTGACCACTCTGAATTTGAAATAAACGATGTATTAGACGAGGATGACAATATACTTGAACTTTTATCGTTGGAATTTAAAAGGAATCCGTGTGACTACGATACCTAATAGACCACTTCAAGAGACCATTTTCTCTTGACCACTTTCGATATATTAAAATTCAGCATGGCGGCTAAGCTTAGAGGTCACAAACAAAGGAAATCGAATGACCATGTTTATTCATTTCTTTGGTTTGTATCCTCTAGGCCTCACTATTAAGATGAGTTTTGCTTTATGGAAAGTGGTCTATTGAATTAAGTTATTTTCCTGACGAGTTCAACAGTCACTTTCAAATGACGAGGCGAGCTATTAACTCGCGCAGTCATGCCCACATTTCAGGTAGTTCACATGTATTTTAGCTCTACTCACTAAAGCTTGTTGAGGCCAATTCACTGCAATACTTTTGAAGTAAGGTATTTTAGTCGTTTGTCAGATGGAGCATTGATACTATTTTTAGAAGCTTGAGGATTAGCCATGTTCAATTTGATTTTCAGGCTCGGAGAAACTATATGCCCGAGCAGGAATGGTCGAACATGTCGAATGGAGAGTTTAGAATGATGGATTTTGAAATCATGAATAAAGCGCTGAAAATTGCTTGGATAAAGAGACTGAATCACCGAACACTTTCTCCCAGCTTGGAAATAATACCTGAGTTCACTGCTACCAAATACGACAGTTTGTCTTTTTTAACAATAAAATAAAAGCCTTAGTCATGTTAGTTTAAGATACTACAAGTTTACCAACCACGACACTGTAACGTTGAGTTAAACAAAGAAAATCCCGGCCTTAGGTCTAGAAATACAAACCAAACAGCTGAGAATACAAATAAAACAAGTGAATTTTACGTGATAATCCAAAGGAAGGTCTGTCGTTTAGATCAAGCCATCTACAAAAAAAAACACAACATTGATCGGGGAGTAACTGAAGTACGAGAAAGAATTAAGTATCACTGTATGAATTAAGAGGAATCCAACTGCTAAAGAAAATCATTTCCGATCGATCGCCCCTCTTTCATGAGACTATAGATCAGCCTGTCTACCCGTCAAATAAAATACGATAATAAATAAATCCAAGTGAGTCTTGATGGCTTCTTCCCCGTCTTCAGTTTGTCATCTCCAAAGAAGTCGATGTCACTCAGTCTCAATCAAAAGATGCTTGATCATACGAAGACTGATTTAGATGTCAGAGTGTCAGTCACAGAAAAAAGAAAACTTAACATGGAAAAAAGCAAGAGGAAATAACAGACAGGAAATCAGGAAAGCAAAACATTTCATTAAATTCAAATTAGACAAGAACTACTTCCAAAATATATAGAACAACAAAAGTGTTCCATGAAATTTTCTGGACGTGCTCTGTTGCATTAAAATATAATTTTATCTGATATGTAATTTACATTTGCAAAACAAAATACTCTTATTAAAGTCGTGGCTAAACCTACGTTAACTAAAATTTAAAATATAAGTACAACCAAGTTAACAAAATATGCAAAAAAGGTTATGTGAATTCCTTGTAATCTTTCCAGTGGAAAGCGGTTTTGAAAATGTACTTTGGCATAAGGTCGTTCTCGAGGCAGCTGAGACCGATCTCAGGAGGTCTATAAACAGCACAGACCAAGATTAAACTGAAAACAACTTTTTGTGTTGTAACTGGATCCATAGTTGACGTAAACCTGACTCAGTTATTCCTGTTAGATAAATAATAACCATGGGACTTCTGAACAAGTCCAGGGAAGACTTTTTACATATTCTCGTCTACTTGCTTTTGTAATCAACCCTTGTGATGCTATATTTTTCTAACATTTGTACATCGACTTGTCAATACACCACTTCGTTTTTGTCGCTATTCACGCAGTCCGGCGGGCTTCACAAGCTACATCCCATAAACGGGTTCTGTCCTCATACAAGATATGAATAACTCTTTCTCTTCGTCGTTACAGTTCCTTTCTTGTTTCCCCTGCCTTTTCCATGACCTGCTTGTCGCTCTTATATCTTCTTCTTCGCCTTCAGCTATTGTTGTGGGAAACTGTGAAACTTATCAGTTTCGGAAGTAAACTTTGCGTTTCGAAAGCAAAACTGTTTTAGACCTGAGACAAAAACATTTTCTTGTTTCCCATCTCCAACAAAATTTGTTTCCGCAACATATGTTTCCTATGCGTCTACTAGAAAACATTTGCTTCCGCAACAACGTCTCCGCAATAACGTTTCCGCAACAATATTTTCAGTTTAGCCAGGCCTTTGATCTTAACGAATTGAAACATTGGTGCGCTCCCAATATGTTCCTTGGTAGATCCTTGGTAGAGCTCCGCAGCGCTAACGGAACGCAGAGGCCATGGGTTCGAATCCCGTTGAAGCCCCGAAATCTTTTCTCGGACGGCTCAATTTTGAATTCCTTAAATTACGATTATAACAGCAATGACCGCAATTTCATTTCATTCTTCCCTGCTAAAGGATTTCCTCTTTTTAGCAGCAAATACATATATAGCATAGCGTACTTACGGCTTCTTCCTGACGCGAAAGAAAGCTTAAACCTCTGGAACCCGGGCTAGCTAGTTCATGACACCAATCAACGATTCTTGCCACGCCGTGGAAAAATCTACAAACGGCAAATGCAATCCTGATTTCTCGAACCCTCAGCTTGAGTTTTCGAAACTAAAACAACGACCCGGCGGTTTACAACCCGGCGGTTTACCTCCCCTCAGGACAACACTAAAATTACATAAATGAGAAACTAGAAACTGCAAGGGACCGCTTACGATAAACGCTGCCAATGTACGATCTACAACAGATCTGATCTGATCAGCCAAAAACAATAGACTGCAAGGCTGATACTAAAAAAAGACATTTAGAGACACCAACATGACAAGAACCGACAAAACAAGATCGCAACAGTGGACAGCTGTTTCGTCCTTATTGGGACTCGTCAACACTGCGTAAATTACTCCCGATGTCTGAAACGAACAGAATTTTCAAACCAAATTTTCGTTTCCCTTGGAGATTCGAAAAATTGGGATTCCACTGAACTTATCCTACCTCGCTTTATCCTGCCGGCGACGTGCAGCCCGAACAAGTCACTGATCATGAGAAATATCGGGATGTGGGACTCGTGCAGTCTTCCAACATTGGTTGTTGATATAACGCTTCAGTTACATGTTATTTTGTAGGTTATTGGTTGTATTAAAAGTATATACGAGTTCTCTTCATTTAAGCTTAGGGATATGCAAAAACTTCTCAACAGCCTTGACAATCAAGAGGTCTTCAAAAGAATCCGAAAAAAACTTGTTTTAGCCTATTCAGTCGTTCTGAGAAAATTATCATGAAACAGCTTGTGAACCTCAAGTCTATGATTATTGATTACTTCATTGTCTTCACACAGATTTTTTTTTCAATTTAGTGCTAGTGTTTGGATAGTCAGGTATTTTGTTTTGCAAATGTAAATTACGTATCAGATAAAATTATATTTTAATGCAACAGAGCACGTCCAGAAAATTTCATGGAACTTTGTTGTTCTATATATTTTGGAAGTAGTTCTTGTCTAATTTGAATTTAATGAAATGTTTTGCTTTCCTGATTTCCTGTCTGTTATTTCCTCTTGCTTTTTTCCATGTTAAGTTTTCTTTTTTCTGTGACTGACACTCTGACATCTAAATCATTCTTCGTATGATCAAGCATCTTTTGATTGAGACTGAGTGACACCGACTTCTTTGGAGATGACAAACTGAAGACGGGGAAGAAGCCATCAAGACTCACTTGGATTTATTTATTATCGTATTTTATTTGACGGGTAGACAGGCTGATCTATAGTCTCATGAAAGAGGGGCGATCGATCGGAAATGATTTTCTTTAGCAGTTGGATTCCTCTTAATTCATACAGTGATACTTAATTCTTTCTCGTACTTCAGTTACTCCCCGATCAATGTTGTGTTTTTTTTTGTAGATGGCTTGATCTAAACGACAGACCTTCCTTTGGATTATCACGTAAAATTCACTTGTTTTATTTGTATTCTCAGCTGTTTGGTTTGTATTTCTAGACCTAAGGCCGGGATTTTCTTTGTTTAACTCAACGTTACAGTGTCGTGGTTGGTAAACTTGTAGTATCTTAAACTAACATGACTAAGGCTTTTATTTTATTGTTAAAAAAGACAAACTGTCGTATTTGGTAGCAGTGAACTCAGGTATTATTTCCAAGCTGGGAGAAAGTGTTCGGTGATTCAGTCTCTTTATCCAAGCAATTTTCAGCGCTTTATTCATGATTTCAAAATCCATCATTCTAAACTCTCCATTCGACATGTTCGACCATTCCTGCTCGGGCATATAGTTTCTCCGAGCCTGAAAATCAAATTGAACATGGCTAATCCTCAAGCTTCTAAAAATAGTATCAATGCTCCATCTGACAAACGACTAAAATACCTTACTTCAAAAGTATTGCAGTGAATTGGCCTCAACAAGCTTTAGTGAGTAGAGCTAAAATACATGTGAACTACCTGAAATGTGGGCATGACTGCGCGAGTTAATAGCTCGCCTCGTCATTTGAAAGTGACTGTTGAACTCGTCAGGAAAATAACTTAATTCAATAGACCACTTTCCATAAAGCAAAACTCATCTTAATAGTGAGGCCTAGAGGATACAAACCAAAGAAATGAATAAACATGGTCATTCGATTTCCTTTGTTTGTGACCTCTAAGCTTAGCCGCCATGCTGAATTTTAATATATCGAAAGTGGTCAAGAGAAAATGGTCTCTTGAAGTGGTCTATTAGGTATCGTAGTCACACGGATTCCTTTTAAATTCCAACGATAAAAGTTCAAGTATATTGTCATCCTCGTCTAATACATCGTTTATTTCAAATTCAGAGTGGTCAAGCAACCCCAAAGCATGCAAGTAAAAGTTTTACAAAGGCAATGAGTCCTCTGTTTGATTTCGTATTTTCGCGCGAAACTTGGAACCTGATGACCGGGACGGGTTGGTCCAACTAAGCTGAAAATACTGTTCCATTTGTCGCATGGACCATGAAATATTTTCAAACCGAAATATTTGGTCGAATGGAAAGCGCTCCATTTTAAATGGTCCCAAGCCTCCATATAGCCCATCTGACATGCACAATGTAATTTCATATCAGCAAAGGCGCCAATGTTAATATTGGTGGACAACAGAGCGAAGAGGGAACATAAGATTCCGAAGAGATTTGTTGAGGAATTCGCAGAAGCCAAGCCCAAGAATTACAAGAAAATAGAACTTACAGATAGGAATATTTAATATGCAGTGGAGACAAATGAAGAATATGAAGGCAGAAACCGACACAACGTAGAATGATTTTTGAAGGTGTACTATATTTCGGCTGGCCAAACCAGCCTTCTTCAGGTACAATGGGAGTTTTACATTGGCACGTGTTTTTATGTAGCATATTACCGGAAATACGTAAAAATAGTTGACAGTGTGAATTAAAGATAAACATATGGTGAAATAAAATAATAAATTTACATAATAAAAGAAAACATGCAGTTAAAATGTTTCTTCACGGATGTTAAGACCGTCAGGATCTAGTGGTCTGCAGTGGAGACAAAACAGGTTAACAGAACGAGAAACATGGTTAAAATCCATTTCAAAGGGCACAGAGAGAAATTTGACGAATGGAGGCCATGGGATAGAAATAACTTGACTGTAACACTAGAACCCGGACTGCCGTAGCAAAATCTCAGACCTCATGATTACAGAGCTGTTTTATTAACACATTCTTAATAATGAAGGAAATTCTGGCGTATACACTTCACTGTTTTTAGATACATGTTGATTAAACAATTGCGGACCCGAAACGTTTCCAGGGCTTTCGAGAAACAGGCCCCAGAACCGATGGCACAACCTGCCTCGTACCCAGGCGCGTTCTACCGGATTCGAGAGCGACTGGGATTTTAATTTCGCGCTAGGTTTCATGGGAAGGGCGAAGAGAAAGTCTCGTTCACCGTTCCCAGCGTCCTTTGCGTCCACGCCAAACGTTCCCCATTGCGCGATATTCTTTGATGGCTCGTGCGGTCGCGTTTTCCGTTTTCCTCACTTGAGACGCCTAGAAATGAGGCAGTGGCACAACCCAACCGGTAGTTCCCTTAACGATCGATCGCATGTGGGCTTTTTTGTGAACGCGTGTACAAGGAGATCAAGCGGAAGTTGTACTCAGGGCGCAGAGAGGATCCCGAAGTACGTATTGAAATTTAAGTCGATGAAGACTTTTTCAATGAAAGTCTTGGAAGGACTACGTCCAAAGATATCAGAGGAATAAACTCAAATATGAAGTTCTTTCTAATGAAACTCTGGACATCTATGAAGAGTGGATTTGCATCAATTTATGCAAGAGCTCATCAATGGACTCCTGTTTACATACAATGTACATGTAAACATGTGGCAATTTAAGGTCCTAGAATGAAATCAGTCGAAAATTCCACGGTATAAATATTTGGCCTTATTTTTTGATTTCCTCAGTGAACACTCAGGTATATCGCCACGGCTACTTCCACGGAAATTTTCTTCATTCGTGCTCTGCATGATAACCAGCTGCGGCTTCCACGACACGCAGGATACAATTAATGGGCCCCATCCTTTCAACCAGAATTGACTTTCGAAAGTAACGAGACGAGGGTGGTTACTTTCGGAACTTACGGTAAATCACTCTCTGACAGCTCAGGGAAGCAAAGGAAATTATGTACAGAATTTCAAAATTACTCTCAGCATAATACTATACATGAAAAAATACACGATTCTGATTGGCTGTGAGCAGTGCGGTTTAAGTGTAATACCAGAGCAAATTGCACATCGTAATTTTGGGTTATGATTGGCTCAATGAAAGACTATTAAACGAAATTTTCTAAGCCAACGATATCGCGTGGAACAAGGACTGATGCTGGCCGTGAACGGACATGTTCAGCTACGCTCCGTATGTGGAAATCTAATTTATAATTCAAGAATACTTTTTCAGGTCGATTCTAATGAAGAATATGATATAGAAAAGGGAGGAAATGAAAGAGGAATCGAAGGAAATCCCAGGACGAAAGAGGCCTGGAAAAACCGGCGGATTTCAGATGGATGATGACAATCTTAGCTGCAGTTGCCTCAATAATGCCGCAACAAATATAAGCGAGCAACCAGAAGCTGGACCTGGCTCTATTTAGGTTCCAGGCAATTGATGACCTATAAAGGTGAATCTAAAATCTAAAAGATCTTCAGAAAGAAAACATCGAAGGATTTAAAAGAAAGCCCTGCTCTCCTATGCGCACAAAGAAATTGCCGAGCTAAAGGAAATTCCCAAATTCCACGAGGGAGTGATCGAATCACTTCAAATAGGTATGGCAAAAACTGATGATATCAAAATGGAGAGGGAACGTGGTATCAGGCTCGAAGGCCACCAGCCAA
>JAHPZR010048360.1:0-7500 GCA_019787425.1 Platygyra sinensis
AAAACTTACCGAATGAACAATGACAAATGTCATTAACACCTTCATTGGTAATATTGCTTTTTGGGGCAAGAACTCAATAGACGGGCCTTATGGTTAATTTTTCATTCATACAAAAGATATGACGTTCAGCTATTGTGGAATTTCTTCGTTGTTGATACGATGACAAAAGTATTTATCAGTAAAATTAACCAAGTCTATTTGTTTGATGTCTGTGTAACTTCGGGGTTGAGTGTGATTTTTTCCCCGTGCGCTCAAAACCAATAATGCGAGTACATCTTTTGTGTCTTTTTCGTTTTTTTCTCCACGGCAAAGTCGGCTATATAAATAAAGTGGGTGATTTGTGGAATTCACAATATTTGAATTTTGATTGGTTCGCGGTAAAGAGATCCCGCCTTTGAATACGTAATGCAGCAGTGTAATTGTCCAAGCTTGTCAACGGGAACAAGCGAAGTAATTAGCGCGAACTCTGATCACAAGCACAGCGGGTGAATTTATGTTTTACTGCTTTCCCACTGTTAAGAATTAGTCAAACATTTACTGTGTGAGCTTTTGAGCGAGTTCAACGGCGAATTTAGGCAAGCAGAAGGTAATCAAAGCCCAAACTACGTCGAGCGGCACCGTGTTTGAAGTGGCACGATTTTGTGTTTAGAGCACAGTTGATTGCGTTTGGAAGATTTGAGCGTATCAACAATGGTCTCTTTCTACGGATTTCTTGTTTTGCTGGCTTGCGTTTCTTCTGGTTTTGGTCAAGATAATGATAAGCAACCGTCCTGTACAACAGTGAAGACGGCCTACAGACTGAAAAGACTGGCAGAAAGTGATGTGCCTCAAGCGGCGGTGGATGGTGAGCGTTAAAGTGTGCCATACCAACACAGTGTGCTTTATAAATATATGTGGTCTTTTAGTTGCCAGTTCTCAGTGATCTCTACATTTTGTTAATATTCTTTTCTCGGCATGGGGTGGCAGTTAGTGAAGTTTGACTTTAATTCCGGTAATATCCCTAACACATTTTCTCTTTACCGTAGGAGATGACCTTCTCGTCTGTCCGAAAGACAACGGCAAGCAGTGCTGCTCGCAGAGAATGGAAATTCGCTTCGGTTCCTTGGCCGGGAACGATTTCGACAAATCGGCGTCGTCAAAAGTTAAGGAAATCAGAGGTCTTTTTAACGAGCAAGCCAAGACGTTTGACGGTGAGCAATTTTCGACAAAATGTACAAAGTGTTAAAGGTGTGCGGATTAAGTTTGCGAGTGAAAAATCTGTTAATGGGGATTCGTTTGGAATATTGGTTCGATCCTTTCTCCAACTTCTGTCAGTTTCTGTTCAAAGATCTGGTCGTATTGACTCGATTGCATATGTGGGATTTTCGCTTCTAAGGGAATTTCGCGAGGTCATGTTCTTAATATAGGTCGATCGGGTTTGCTCCACAGGAAATTGAACAAAATTCATAAGTAAACATTGATGTGCATGCTTGATGATACTTTGCGTATAAGCCTGAAGCAATAATTGTGTCACTCTAGATATTCTGTCGCTCCGAGTTTAGCTAATCCCTGAATGCGCCAAACGAAAAAACACGCTAGTTTCTTGCAGCTATGTGAGAGTCACACGCCTCTAGATTTGCGTCGTGGAAAAAAGCAAAGCGTAAGAAGTGATTTGACGCCGTTTGGAAATTGTGAAAGTAAATAAAGATAGCTGCAGGTTCTGTAACTTTATCTTCATATCTCTTCTTTGGAATGTCGGAGAAAACAGGCTTAAAATTTATCAGGTTTGGTGAGTTAATCTCCCAAGGAACGAACTCATCCTTTTTTCTCTGATTTCAATGCTCCGCGAGCGTGCGTAGGTCTTTGGCGTGAAATTTTACGTTCAAAGATTCCATTTTGAAATGACTTTGTCAAGAGTGCGTGCTGGGAGCTTTCGGCAAGTGCGAAAATTATGGTGTTATATTACTTTTCTCCTCTTGACAGATTTCCTTTCAGTTGCAACGTGCAACCCAACGTGCTCATTTGGCCAAACTTTAAAAACGTCAGGCCGGCGCGTACTGTGTCCGTAGGACAGTCAAGGCTCTTAATGAACTTTGCTGTTGGTGTACCTCATCGCACATGTTCGAAAACAAATAATAGAACCGGACCTTTTCGAACATCTCCGTTGGTGGGTCACAAAAATAGTCATTATTCGTATTCCTTTTGCTGTGTAATCCGAAGTTAGTTGTAAATTTAGAATCGACTTTTGTTTGACACTGTGTGTTATCGCCTGAGGCTATTGGATATTAAAATTAAACCAGAAAGAACTCTATATTTCTTTTATTGTGGCTTTGATTGTTTTCTCAATTTCGCGGTTTACTCAAGATCATCGTATACGTAAAAGCAAAGCCAAAATATTGTATCTGTGTGAGTGAAGTGCTCACCTGGGAAGCTTTAAAGATCTCCAAACAGATGCCATTTTTAGAGGCCTACCGGTAATTTACATGGCACAAGCGCAAAAATTATCTCTGTTATGAACTGTTTTGAAATACTGAAAAAGAGATCACTAAAACGTAAGAGTTAAATAACTGTTAGAGACTTAACACTAAACGTTGCTAGAATTGCATTAGCGAAATAATACATTTTAGCTTTTGGTTGTTATTTTTGAGAATTTTTGATATTATTTTTTCGTACTTTTTTTTGTACTTTTTTTTGTGAAGGAATAACTTGTTTGATATTGATCAAACAAGTTTTTATTTAGCACACATTATTTTCTAGCTGAGTGCATTTACACGAGTTGTAGTCTACGGTCTTCTGCAATATTATTGATTTCAGCAAGTTTAAAGATTTTTATAGAGATGTGTAACAATGATTTACATTCAGTATAATTTTCAAGACCCTACACCTATTACAGAGGTGTTTAAATCAATTTGTGGACAAAATTTGATTATTATTGCAAGGAAATAGCCATCTTCCTTTCTCCGTTTCCTAATACCAGCATGTACAAGAAGGGATTGCTGAGGGTTGAGGACTTCAAATCTGTCCTGTCTGCTGAGGCCGCCTCCAAACGGAATTGAGCTAAAATTAGATTAAAACAATAAAGACTATCCTTTTTAATTATCAAATAAAAACATGATGGAAATTGATGGCATGTCACAATTTTCTAAGAAAAGGGGCTCCTGATTAAAATGTCAGCGCTCGATATATTTCATGTTATCCCTTCATCTAAAACATTTCACTGATAGTTTGCTTAACTTTCCTGATTCAAAGGCGCCTAACTGTGTACATCCTTTGTTAAGTTTAACATTTTGATGTTCTTGAGGTTGACGCCAGTAATATTTATTTTGTTAAACCCAACTCTCAAGTTTAACCTTCCTTAAAGGTTGTGGCAGTCCTAAAATCTCACCATTTTACGGTACCAGTGGTAAAAAGGCCTTCAAGTGCTGGGCAATTTTTTTTGTTTAGAGCAACGATCGAATTGAAAGTACACATAGGTCAAATTATTTAGCGTGGAAATCATCCCTTGTCATCCTGGTTGTGGTGTCCTGTCTAGACCACAGGAATGCAAACTTTTCGTGGATTTGGAAGTTAAATAAGAATGGGCACTGGTTTATTGTATTTGGTTAAAATATAAATGCTTGGGACGTACTGAGTCCCTGAAGGAAAGGGTAACATTCACCCTCATAAAAGTCTCTCTCTCTCTGATTGAATTCTATTACATGCTGTGTTTATTTTAGGATTTCTATGATGGGATGATATTTTTTTGAAAATTTATAGCTCTTGAGACAAAGGCATTGAAATGTGTGCAGACGACAACAAATTTCACTTCAACAGTTCAATAGCCTGGCACCCAAACGTACAGCTTATATGTACAATGTACATGGCAAGTCTGATTACACAAAAGCCACCTACAACAAAGAAGCCTTGCTTATATACCCCGCATTACAAGAACATTTCTGTATTACGTATTTGATTACGTATTTGTTGTATTTAACCCTCTATTCAACTTGGGTGAGCATTGATTTAAAAACATAACTCTCACGCACCGTAGCCCATGCAATCATCACATCTGTTTTGTTACAGTATTACCCATTTTCTTTTATTCTGGCTACCTTAAGTTTTTTTAATCATATGAGACCAGTGACATTGTAATAATCGCTATGCAGATGATCATGTCAGTATGTTCACAAGATAACAGAAATGCGAAAAGATTAAGGATTAAAATTTGGGAGTAATCAAGAATTGACCACAAGTATTTTTTGCCAACTCGAGAAAATGTATTTTATGAAATAGAGCATGTTCCAGTGGCTAAAAGGGAAGTCCAGTAGTAGGAGTTGTGAGATTTTTATCTAAAAGCATTTATTGCCTACTCAAAATGGATTTATGTAGTGGGAGTAAGGAAGGTTCCAGTGGTTAATCTGAATGTTGTTGATTTTCAATCTCTGTTGAAAAAGTGTACACCCAAGTTGAATGCAGAATAAATAAAATTCAACAAAAAACACAGAATGATACAATTGGTAATACAGGTTTTATCATCAATGTCTGGGAGATTGGCATCCCAGTGGAGACACACTCAGTCTATTTATGTCTGATGGATGGAGCAAGCTAAAGAGTATGTAAAGTTATTTGCAACATGTTTCGAGATCAGCGGGATTCTATATGTAAGAGGGATATTTTCTCACTATATTATTTTCTAGTTATAACGAGAATTTAAATGTGAAGTACAGACAAAATTTCTATATTGACAGCTGATCTACAAAATAAATTTATGGACATTTTCCCAGCAGGATTGAAAATGGCATC
Source organism: Platygyra sinensis (assembly GCA_019787425.1). Classification (NCBI taxonomy): domain Eukaryota; kingdom Metazoa; phylum Cnidaria; class Anthozoa; order Scleractinia; family Merulinidae; genus Platygyra; species Platygyra sinensis. Next base: position 4,762 of record JAHPZR010048360.1, read on the forward strand.
AATATTTAAGTCTGGTTTAGTAGACATAACGGGTGATTTCTGTTGTCTTGTTGTCCCAGATTACTTTCGTCAAGTCTTAAAAGGTGTTACTTCAGTGAAATAATGGAATGATGAATAATTGATTACAAGTGGAAAATTTTAGTCTGAAGTATTGCAGCTGTTTATTGTAGGAGTCTTGTTGGAAACCTAAGAGGTTGAAATGAGCAATGTGTATAATTAGTAATTCACTTTGGAAACACAGAGTTAACAAATACATGCTAAATAATTGGTTTCCATACCCGTTAATTGTTGTGGCCATTGATTTAAAATAGCCTATTTTGAAAGTTGTTTTGCCATCCATTATTAATATATATCTATAGACCGTGATCCACATCTCCCTATTATATAGCCATTGAATGGATTTGACGTCCCAGCTATAACTTTTTCATAGTTTGTGTCTCATTGAAGTTTTAGCAGCCTTTGGCTTCACCTCTGAAGTAGTAAACAATATGGCTTAGAGGTTTCTATCTCTTGCTGTTGATATGTCATGTCGAGGAGTTTTAATTAATAAGTACAAAACTGCTGTCTGTTTTTTTTGCTCCATATACATATTCATGAGTAATTGACTACTTGTTTAATGTTAAACTGTGGTTGTAATTATTTATAAGTTGAACATTACCTTTGTAAAGAAGTCATCCAACTACGGCGAGTACATATTTAGGTGCAAAGAAAACCAATTTTTGTGCTTTAATTTTCGCTGCTCCCCATCCCCAATGTTATTTTAATAATATAGTACTTCAGTTTAAATTTCCTCAAATTCCTGTGAAACTTCACTTTCTTGTTAATCGGATAGAATCCGCAATCCCAACTGCAGAATCCACTAACCCTCCAGGCTATTTTGACAGGACTTTTGTTACATGCTGCATATTTAGCATGTTTTAGACCCCTTGGCCTCCAACAATGTTATATGAAATGTAATTTAGGATATTTTTAGTGACCAAAATAAGGACTTGCTAAGCAAAATGATTTAAATCAAGTCCAAATGGAGTCCTATTTGTACTGAGTAATTTTGCGCACTGTTGCTTAATCATGTTCTTGATTTTTTTTTAATACAGATTACTTTCGTGGATTGATCAAGAAATCCCAGCAAGAGTTACACACAATGTTTGAGAAAATTTATGGTTCTCACTATGTGCAGAACACTAAGATATTCATGGATTTGTTTGTTGAGCTCACACATTACTACAATGGAGCAACAAATTCAGATGTTTCAAGTATCATGAATACCTTCTTCAAAAATCTAATGCGTCGCATGTTTGAAATCATGAATGGCCAGTACCAGTTCACCAGTGCATACCTGGATTGTGTCTCGCGGCACATGGAAAAATTGGCTCCTTTTGGAGATGTGCCAGAAAAGTTGACACCACAAGTTCGAAAAGTAATGATTTATGCAAGAACTTTTACTCAAGCTCTTCATGCAGGTAGAGATGTCATCCACTCACTTGAAAATGCTATTTCTTCCAAAGACTGTAAGAATCAGCTAATCAAGATGAAATACTGCTCGTGGTGTAAAGCAATGACATCGTTGAAGCCTTGTTTTAAGTTTTGCACCGATGTACACAAAGAATGTCTGGCTGATGTGGCCTTGGTCAACACTCAGTGGCAAAGATACGTAGCAGCATTAAATGAGCTCCTGGAGAAGCAGGCAGGTGCAACCAACATTCATGATGTTATGACACGATTACATCTGAAGATTTCATTTGCCATCATGAACTTCCAAACGGAGAAGTCAGAAGATGTGAAAACAAAGGTAAGAGAGTACACGCTAGTTAAACTAGTTGTCTAGTTTATCATGATTGGTTCAAACACCTCAAAATTCAGGAAATCCCAGCCTGAATATTGAATCTGGAAGATTTAGCATTCCAGTAAAAGAATTTCCATTGGCTGCTTTCTGTCTTATTTCCAATTTACATCCTGTTAAAAGTTGACAACAAAGAGTAGCTAGTTCTTCCAGTCAGCAGTGTTTAAATGCATGCTCAGTGCTGTTGGAACTACTTATTCTGACAACGTACCCATGAATCACTCTCGATTGAATATACTAAACAGCTTAAATTGGACCTATATAAGCTCATAAACTCTCTCACCATGTGCTCTTTTTCTTCTTTTATCCCATAATGCTTTTGTAATGGTTCCCACCCCCCATGGGCTATGCGGGCTAGGGTGCCTGACTAATCTTATGACTCCCCTTAACTTAACATAAGATTTTCTTGACAGTGCTCTTCGCCATTGTGCCAGTGTGTTCCGGCTTGGTGGCTCCGGGAACAGTCATTTTGGTCTGTTCATCAACATCTTTCTGCACCCCATCCCCTCCCTGTCTCCACTGTTAACTCAGTTTGGCAAGTGCCTGGATGACTGCGTGGGATTTCGTGGCTGGGTTGTGGGATTGCCAGCCATGGGAGCGTTATACTGTCTAGGGACTGGCTGGTGACAGTAAAGGCCCCAGGATATCCCAGGCAGTCATCTGCCTTAAAGCATGATTGCACTTGTTAGATACTGTAATGACGCAAATCAATTTTAATGGGAACTTGTCAATAGACAAGTTCCCATTAATTATAACTTCTGAATTGTTTTCAGTATTTTCCAAGGTTAAAATTCCCATTAAGTTAGGAAAAAAATTACAAGTACAAACAGTGTCGTGATTTGAACTTTCAATCGGCTTTTTATGTTGATAAACAGCTTAACATATTGTTGTTTGTGTGC
>JAHPZR010048360.1:12500-20000 GCA_019787425.1 Platygyra sinensis
AGGTGAAGAGAAGTAGCCATGTACTGGACACATAAACACTTATTAAGTGGCCTGATGGGTGAATGCAAAGGGTCTGGCTAGTTTTTGCTTTCAATCTGTCAATCCTAATGTCATTATTGCCGACAAGGTTTGTCCTCCGGCTTTGAGTTAAAATTATTTATCATTGTATGTGGCTGCTGAAAAACTGATTATACATGTATGTTTCTTGTTTTGTGACACCTGTCACTTTTCCCTAAAACCGTTTATCCTTTATGACTTCTTCCATCTGCATTACCTCGCAACAGGCAAATTAAGTTATTGGATGAAATTTTACCCCAGTTATGAACTAGAGTGCATATTGTGACTCTTACTGTTTGAAAGGTGATAAACATGACAATAATTATAATGATAACCTGAAAATAGTTATTTGTCAAGTCAAGTGAACCATTTTTGTGCCTTGGCGAGTCCACTGAAGAGAAAATGTTTCAATTTTTTTTTAAGTGCACTAGCTTGATTACTGAACTTTTTGTTATGGATTGGAAAACTGCCTCACACTGGCACCTCTCTGTCTTATCAATAGTTTATGGGGAGGACGTCAGGGCGACCAAAAGAATAAGGGTTTGTGGAGAGTTTTAAGGGGAAGGGGATATGCATTGAGCAATTGTCTTTTCTACATGCATGCTCAAATTTTCATTGGGTGTATTTTCTGGCAAATTATTTTTGGACCATCTTTTCAAGATTTTTTTATACCACTTGTTTGATGATGAATGGTAGTTTATGGTATAATAGTTTGGTATTTTAATTTAATTTTTCATACGAGTATATTTTTTGAGGTAAAAAATTAAATTATGCATCATTCACTCTTCCCCATCACTGTTGATTTTTCTCTTTGGCCTTTAACTGTCAAACTTCTGAATTCCCATTACTGTTGAGAATTTTCTGTTTAACTAAATATAGGAGAAATCTGGTGTTAATCAGTATATGGAATGATGCAACATATTTCAAACAAAATTGTTTGTAATAGGCGGTAAAATGTTTTGACCAATGACAAGAAGCTTTTTGATACAATAGTTATTCTGAACTGGTTATTTAAGGAGTGTTTTTAACAAGATAGAGGCGTTTGTTGGGGTTTTGTAAGAGAGTTATTTTGTTACTCAATCTCGGGCAAAACTGACATTCAATAATTACAAATATTGTTTAAAACTAGATTATAGTGTATGTGGCTGCAGTTTTAACCCTTTGAGTATTTTAATGTAATAAACCAATGCAGTGGCAAAGTTGAGCTGAAATGGTTAATTTCAAAACCCCTTAAGGAACAGTTTTAAATACAATGTTCTCCCTTTTAAAGGGAAGCTTGTTTGTGTGCAGTTTGTCATTTGAAACAATATCATGCCTGTTTTCAGCATTTTTGTCTTCATTTGGTTTTACACTGATTGTTAAGTTATCAAACAGTTGTGGTTAGTATGCCGTGAGCAGATACTCTATGTATATACCCACCACAATTTCCACATCAATAAAAATCTAATGTTCATCCTATATTTTCTTTGTTGTCATTTGCAAGATTTTTTATAAAGGGTAACTGTAGGAGTGCATGTACATTAGGTCTCTCTTCAGAGTGTTCTGGAGATTTTGCAATGCAGTTCTCATCACAATTCTTAAAAATCAATTGCTCTCACAGTAAAAATATGGTATGTGAGGTGTCTTGTATCTTTTTTCCCAAGAAATCATTTGTCAGTTTTTGGTTGCTTATGGTTTGTGCTGCAAGAAGAGTCAAGCAAAATATGGTCAAAAGTTTTTTTGATGATGGAGGTAAGATTTCCTTTCACCCTGAGATAAGTAACTTGGTTCTTTGATTTTCCCTCTAAGTTTCATTTTGGTTGTGTCGGCATTTCAGTCACTTATATTTACATTAAAAGTTTCCATAAAAAGGAGCCTAAACGTAGACTGCTGGCAGTCTGTTTTTCTCTCTAAATTCAGTAGGGGTTTTAAGGCAAGACATCTTGGCCTTGGCCACCACCATGCTGCCCTTGAGCAATGACTAAACACTCGTCCAAGTGACCATTGGAGAATCGAAAAAACCGTCTGCCAGCAGTCTAAGCTAAACATGCTTGTTTATGCATACCTTACAAGACATTTCTAGTGTATTGCCCCTTTCCCTACCAATTATGACATCTATATATCCCTGGTTGTGTTACCCAACCCCGGTATAAAATACATTCACAAACAAGATTACCGAGAACCTAGTTTGTGGAATATATTGTCCCCAAATGATTATGGCCACCAATCGGAGAGGGTGTTAAACTCTTGTTGGAAGGGGTAAGGGCTGATTGTCAAAAACATCCTGTGATGACATGACAAGTGGTTCAAGGACCGTGAACTATTTTAATTAAGGCCAGTCAACAGTACAAAGGAAATTTCTGCTCAAAGGCCAGAGTTACCAATAAACAAAATAACATTTATTTACACTACATCACATTCTTGTACAATTCATCTCTTTCTTATTGCTATAACTGAATCTATATGTCACATCTCCATGTAACTTGTAAATAAAATATTGCTTTAAGCTAGCAAACATACAATATTGATGATTCTTACTTTGTGTACATTATACATATTATGAAGTTTTGCTTTGAAGTGGTGTACTTATGACAGAATTACATATATAAGGTAGTGCTATACCCATGCTTGCTTGAGATTCAAATAAGGCAAACTGAAAAGGTAGATGACCTAACGTTTTTAAAAACAGAATCTGCTTTCCCAGGATCACTGTAATTTGTACACATCACTTGGGGTTTCAGAATAAACACAAGCTTCATAGTTGTACAAAAACAAACTGTGTTTCATATTATTCTGGGTAGTCCCTTGATATAGGATAAATGTCAGAAACAAAGTAAGAATTGAACAATAAAAGGATAATATAAATTCATGTACTGCAGACATCATTAGCAGTCATAAGTTAAAGTGACAAAGCTTCCTACAGATTGTTTTCACTGTCACCAATCAAAAAAATATATAAAAATCATGACATTGAAGGAAATTAAGAAAAAAGAGACTTCATAAGTTTTAAGCCACTACATTTTCCCAAACTTCAATATTCATTGAAATGTTTTACAGAGCCAAGTAAGGAAATGAAAACATCTGGAACTTACTTTGGCTATCTAGGTGACTGAATGTCCGTACTGAGCAACCAAGCATTTACATATAAAGCACTTTAATTTTCTAAATATTCTTACTCCTAAAAAGGCTAAAAATCACAAGATAAGGATATAGTTTTTGACAAATGCAATCACGGCTTGGCATCAGGCAATGCCATAACTCTGAAATGAGTTATGGCATCGCCTGACACTGCACTGGTTTCCAAACAAAGCAAGCAATTGAGCCGTAAAACTGTACACAGATATAAATTAATCACCTCTTCTGTCTGATGAGATAAAAACTTTGGTGGCTCTTTAGTTTTGGATTTAAGAAAATGACGATGTCATGTTAAAACGAGCTATACATGTAGGTAAACTCATTGTGCAGCCGATTTGGTGTCATCTTGTATAGACCTTTGACAAATACCTAATACTGATATATAAATCATCATTTTCTGGGATTGTCTTGTATAAAACTAACTCGGAATAAAGTACTACATTAAATAAGAACTACAATAAAAAGGAAGAAACTATAACAAACTGCTACTACCAAATACTGGCATCAGGTTGGTAATCAAAAAATCTACAGTTGAACCTCTGGTTGCGGCTACCTCTTGCAAGGGAACACTTCTCCTTAGTGACCAGTTTTCCAAAATATCAAATAGAATACCAAATCACTATAATTTGTTTTTAACCTCCAGGAAGTGGCCACTTGACAGATAATGAAGCGAACAGCAAACAATTAGGTGTTGTGACATAATCATATTCCTGGCTACTGTAAGAAACCAAAATTTCTCAATGGGAAGAACTGGATTATTTTCTTGTTGACTTTTCCGGGAATAACACAATTTGCATCCACATTGGCGCTCAAGTTAAGTCTTGGAAATTACCATATTCTAATAACGAAAAATTTATACCAATTTTGGAATAAGTTCTTGTGGGCCACCACCTCTCATAAGTGACCACCTAGGATTGACGTTTTGGGTGGTCGCTTATGGGTGGTTCAATTGTAGTTTGATATTAGCCCTGCTTGGAAGGGCCCATTTTCCTATACTCACTTGCATGGCAAAAATTACTTAGAAAACTTATACCGAAGGAAAAAATTACAAAATCATGCAAAAAGTATTAAAAATATTCTGATTAAAAAAAAAACTGTTTGAAGACACCAAAAATCTTATCACAGGAAACCCATAATTCTAACCTGTAAGTTGGGGCACACATTACTTTGTGCAAATGTAATGGTCCTCCATAACACAACATAAATACTGGTACAACAACACATCTTCACTGTTCTCCCATGGAGGCTGAATCACATTTTCTCTATGACAAGTCATAAAAGCACTTTGAATACAGAACAGTGGGTTTGTTTTGTTTGCCCTGCTGGCTTTTCTTCTTCTATGATCTCTTCTTTTTTTTTACCCAGAAGGGGAAGGGACGAGGGCAGGCCCCTTTAAGGTCCCTCACCTAGATCTTCCACTGACATGTACAATGCTTAATCAAACAGGCTTATGGAGTCAGCTGAATTAAAGGCCTTTGATGTGACCGATGCCTGTAACTTCAAACATCTCCATGACTTTATTTAGGAGAAATGTTTGTAAATCATCATCATCATTGTTACTGGTTACCAGTATTCAGTGTCTGAGAGAATGACTTCGTTTAAATACCACTAGATTTCATTATTCGAAACAGTGCTTGGTAGGGTACATATTTCCTGAATTTCAGGAAACGTTTGAAAAAAAAATCTAAAACCTTTTTCTTGCAGAATCATTTTAAGTGATTAGGGAATTCAGTTTTTCTTTGAAAGTAGCCTGAAGAGCTATTAATAATAGTATAATAACAATAATAGCTGCCCATTGTACTTGGTGTTGGCAGAAAGTTATTCAAGGAGATTCAATGTCATAAGTTGCAACAAACAGATTACTATAATTTGTTATCACTTGTAAAAATCCACTGAACTTAAAAAGATTTTGTCAAGAAATGGCCCCAGAAATATGCCCCAGACTGAAGCATTACTGCATCTTTGTCACAGCTTACTGTAAATCTAACAGTTAATTATTGTTTACATTACATGCTGTTAATTTACTGATAGTTATTATAATTGTCCCTCAGACTATTTAAAAAGGCAAATCTCTGTTTTATTTTTGTTAGAGATATAAATAACGTTTTGCACGTTTGTATGATGGAAAATATTTATTCTGAAACAACTACCTTTAATCTGCAACTGACTGTCAGTTATGCTAATCAGGGAAGAATAATCACTTTAAAATACTTAAGCGAGAAATCCAACCATATTGAATACCTCAGCCACTAAAAGAGTTTTTTGCCTTGGTCTAATATACTCCACAGATTACTTCCCAGAAGCACTTTTCATTATAAAGTTATCTATTACCCTTTAATAAAGAAAACAACTGCTGACTCATGTACTAGCCTGTTACTTTGCTGTGAGTGATACCAATAATGACAGAGCTAGCAACAGAAGCAAGGGACCTGTAAGAGTTGAAGATGAGTTTCCACGTTTTAATGCCCGAGCAGTTTTTGTGGTGGTGTGAGCACCTCCACCGTGATTCTCACCAACTTCATTGCTTGATTTTGTTGTTGGAACAAAATCAAAGTCATCATTGGCACCTGTGAGTAACAAAACGCCAAGTTATGATAAGTCTCCAGTCATCCAGGCAGTTATAAATGTTAAGCAAACAGATGCAGAATCTGTTAGTTCGAGGTTCCTCTTACTTGCATTTTTCTTAGTCTGCATCTTAATTATTTCCTCTGTAAAATAGAACGTCTTAATAAATAGTCTAAGATTGCCTGAGAAACTATGTGACTATGTTTTAACATTTCCATGTCCTCACAGAATATCCAGTAAATTCTGCACCCTTCCCACCTTTGCCTTAATTAGAACTTTGTATTGCCATTAGTTAATCACATGGCATCTGTCACCACAGTCTTGAGTAGGATAACTTTTTTTCTGTCCCTGTTGCATCAATGTCAGGGAAGTTTGATTATTCTTGGTTTTCACGCCACGTCAGAAAAAAACCAAAATTAAAATTTTTAGTTTTTATCTTTATCAGGTAAAAGTCATTTTTAAACCTATATCTGTTGGCCTTTCTTCAGCTTTGTAGGCCATGACATTGGTATTGTTTCTTGGTTACATGTTAAATGCATGAAAATATCGATTCGCCTTATGTTTGTTCGTTATGAAACGTGATGTTAATTTAGTTCTTGTAGCTAGAACTTACTATACCAAAGATATTATCAATTAGTTGTCACTTTCAAACAAAGTCTACTTATTTAATCTACCGCGTTTGACCAGCCCTCAGCTGCTATGTCCGTTAGGGAAATAGTCATAACCGCTAGGTTTTGCGTACATGTTCTTTGATTAAAGTGCCACTAACCCCCCAAATTTTTTTTCGCTAATATAAATTTCCTTTTTCTCCTGATCACCACTGCGAAAAAATTATCGATGTAGCTATTTTTGTGAATTTTCTACGAATTTTCAAAGTTTATAATTTCGCACATTTCCATGTTCACAACCGAGGAATAGCGGAGAATGGGACGAGTTGGCTTCTGACGTCATTTCGGGAATAACAATGTTTTCTTTCTGAGAAGAATATATAATAGCATGCATTAGTGTGTGTCAAAATCGTTCCAGAATGCAAGGAAGATGTGTTGTTGGAGACTGTAGCAATACAGGATACGCAGGATAGAGTATTCCTCTTCATTAGATACCTCTATCCCGATGAAACTTGACCAGAAACGAGAAAAAGACCAAAGAAGTGGGCTGATCTGTGCGAAGCAAAAGTCAGGGAGCCGTCGAGGATTTCTTCGATCTCAGGTTCGCCGGTGCTATAAAAACCTATAGCTTTTCATGGCCTGTATATTCTTCTCTATCTCTAGCGGAAAGCTTGACATTTTCATGGTACTGCACACGACGCGAATTTGGGATAAGCAGGAAGCCATCTGACTATTCCAAGCGTAAGGAATCGATCCTCCAAGTCCATCACATGAAATCACATGGTAAACTAAACGCATCTGTTTTTTTACTCGAAATAGACACATTTTTAAACGAATAGTAAACGAAATTTGCGTCCTACATGTACAACGAAGTGATTAAAATTGTTGAGCCTCAACCGGTGAACTAGCTATGTATTTGTGGATTTTAATAAAAACACACGCACACCGGAAGCCGTAGTCCGACCGTGTATCTCAATAGCCATACGTGAATACAGAACTCTTTCGTTCTTTGAGCTTCGTCTTTGGGGAACGAAATATATCTAAATTTCAAACTTAGAATGGATCAAGCATTTATAATGATGTGAGAAAAGTGAATCAAACGATTAAGATTCAACTCTTGAGCTAGCGACCGAGTTCATTGTGCTGAAAGAAGAAT
>JAHPZR010048360.1:25000-27855 GCA_019787425.1 Platygyra sinensis
TCTCCAAATTTCAGCAAAAAACGTTGAAAATTCGCTGGAAACAAACTCAAAATGTGCGCTTCATTCGCTGAAATTTTCGTTTCAAGATATGAAGGAAAATATACTTTAGGGCGTTCTTCCGGTGTAATGAGATAATTACATAACATGTCGGAAAATTAATGACCTGTTGATGGGTCAAGGGAAGGATTATTTTACTTTAACAATAGAGCTCATATCAATTACCAGGTGGGAAATATCCTTTTGCAAGATCTGATTTCCGCTGCTTGCGCAACAAAGTTAGTAAGGACTGAATAATTTTCGGTCAATATGGATTCACATTCCTTCTAACGAAACAGCTTGAGAGATGCCGATGACAAGGAAAAAGCGTTTGCGTAAACAAGGGAAAGGAAACCTTTGGGGACTTATGCGTGCAGATATCGATCAAGAAGTTACAACTTCGAACGGTGAAAGCGCTTAGGAAATTATGATCAGAGAAATGCAAAGTCCTCGACAGGCAATCCTCGTTTTGACAGGACACGATCCAACATGAACCAAGCCCGGATCTGACAGAAACACTCTCCAAGAAAGTCACATCTGCCTGACAAAACCGACAAGAAACTGATTTCAAGAGATTTTCTTGCAGGCGATCGTCGGCAACAGTTGTTCGACCAACTTTTGCCATGATTCTTGTGAGTCCGGTTCTGCGGGTTCGTCTTTGCCTTTGCCTTCAGTTTTCGCCCAGCTAGCACTAACGGTATCGTTCTCCCATCGATTTTGTTCTTGATCACTAGCCACAAACTCATCCGCTCGCTCCCTAACGAATGAAATTGAACCCCCTTTCCTCTTTGAAGGTTTCTTGACAACTTCGCACTAGCAAAAGGACAAGAACTTTTGTGTTTTTTCTTCGATGACATGGGATAGATATAGGCTATTAAATTTATAGTCTTTAAATGCTCGAAGTAGCACATCGACAAATTGAACAACATCGCGTCTGTCACGCGAGCTTTTAATGCAAATTTGCTCTCGTGACAAAGTGTCGACAGGGTGTTGACAACTATCAATTAGAGACAATTAATGGAAAGAAACGTTTTTCGTTAATAACTTTGCTTAGAATCAATCTTTTTTCATAGAATTTTCTTTAAATGAAAGATTGAAATAATATCTATCTGAAAAAGCGAAAAACAATTTTTTTGAAAAATGATCAAATTTGGGGTACACTGATACCTTAATAACATTCCGTGTGTATCGGAAGATTCACCCATTTATCTATGCTATCATTGATAAACTTTTCAAGGTCTTTTCTTAAAGTGATTTTTGAGCATATTTTGACTGTGCTGTTGTGTTAGCACAAGCCATTAAAGCGCTACGCATACCGAGAGCGGCTATCTTTCATGAGTTGCCAGTTCATGTCATGAGTCATGAGGCAGTCACTCTATGGAAAAAAACTACTTCCCACGCAAACTGTTTCAAAAAGAAAATAAGCTGATCATAAATATGTCTGGATTTATAAAAATGGCATCAAAGAATCCACGCCCTGCTTGGGCCTTTTTTTCTCCAAAGTCGACGATACAAAATTTAAAAGGAATACAAGTCTTTTTGTTTTCCTCTACTTGTTTATTGCCATTTTATTGTTCTCCTTTTTTTGATTTCTTTTTCTCATTTGCATGGCTTGGAGGCTGCTGTGAGGATTTGGGAAATCAAAGTGGGTATGGATTATTTGGTGCAAATTGGTGACACCATTTAACAAATAAATTCCATGTTGTTGTATGTCTGTTCAAAAAAAAAAATCACCGATGACATCATATTTTGCTAAGAACAAAAATGTGGCACACGAGGCGATAGCCAAGTGTGTCACTGATGTTCTTACCATATTTTGACATCTTCTGTGGTCTATTACTGAACAGATGCACAGCAACATGGAATCTATTTGTTTTATATATTACTAATAGTAATCAAACATTAGGAGTGTATTGCCTGATATAACTTTAACAAATTGACGTCAGTTTTTTATGCGTCTGTCCTGTTATTGATCATGAATTTCGTCATAACATTGTCAAAGTAGTGTGGATCCACGAGGCGATAGCCGAGTGGATCCGCAGACTACTTTGACAATGTTATGACGAAATTCATTGTCAATAACAGGACAGACGCATTAAAAACTGACATCAATTTGTTTTTTACGATAACAAATTGTCGAATTGCCCGCTCTCGCTCGCTGACGCGTCGCATGAATTTCAAATTCATGTGTATGTCTGCATATGGACAATAAAATTTAACCAATGAGCGCGCGTCATTTTCTGCAGTTATCGTAAAATGTAACTTTGAGCTGTCTGTAGCTAAAATGATCTGAAATCATTATCTTCATACTTTGAAATATAGATATGACATAGGAAATTGAGGTCCGATCCCATCTAAACACCACAATTTGATGACCTTTGATGACAGGTTGCGTGACAGTTCCAATGGTAAACTCACAAGTTTAAAAGAACATTTACCTCAAAAATTTATGCTAAACATGTCATTTTCATTTTACTGGTAATTTTTAAGCACAGAGGCTAATTTTTAGAAGTGTACTTGTGTTAAATCCAGTAAATGAATTCTAAGCTGGAAGCACGAACATTAGCAGCTACCATTTGCACTTATGTGCTGGTTTATCCATTTGAAAATTTCAACTGAAGAATAAAAACAACCAGCATTCATCGCTGCTCTTACTCTTAAAGATCTTAGCTTCAGAATACTCTTCTATTGATTCAATTATGACCTTTGATGGATAAAGACTGACCTATTTGCGGTCACTGTAACTATTAAAGTCAACAACTGTAATCAAAATATAGGTAATATGATATGGCTGTTCCCACGATTAATTCATCCCAAAG
>JAHPZR010048369.1:0-17059 GCA_019787425.1 Platygyra sinensis
AGGAAACTCGTATCTTTGTTGTTTCTCGTTGTAACGAAATTTCTTGAAGTCGGTTTGATCTTGCGTACCGGCGTGTGTCTAGCTAGTTGGGCTTGTAACAGAGCGGGGTATGTACGCTCCAATCCTCTGTCTCCAACTGATGATGTCTATCCCCATCTTTTGAGTTGGATCAAGTCAAAGGGAGAGACTAGATCGTGGCCGTAACTTGTAAATGAACAAAAAACTTTAAATTCTAGAAAGGGCCAACGGACAAATCAGAAGTACCGGAACATGGTAGGTTCTGATCAGCAAATTTAAAGGCTTGAAGAAACTGAACACAGAAAGGCTGACCGTACGGTTGGGGTTAACTGTTTTGTATTTTCCAATATTTCGTCAGGCACGGCCTGACTTCTTCAGGGAATGTTTACAACTGAGGAAAGACGTCGACGTTACAATTTAAACAACAACGATAAAAGCCTATGTAGAATTACGGTAAAAAGCTGACCGTTGCTATCAAATGAAAAGATAACAAAAATAGAAATTAAACCGTTGAACAAACTAATGAATGACAAGATAACAAAATGGAATATAATGCATAAGGTACAAGTTGGTTAAACATTAGATTAAATTTCTTCTCGTTTTTTTTATACCTTAAGAAGGTAGTTTTTTTGCCCCCGGTTTAAACCCGTCCCGAAAAATACATTAACTCACCCAGGTCAACCACTGGACTTTACATAAGTCACATCGGATGAAAATGAGTACGCTAGACAGTTTTTAAGCTAAACCATAAAAGAAGTAACAAAGTAAAACTCTAAAAGACAGTTTTAAAAAATGAAAACCGGGTTAACAACTGCTGAGGTGACATTAGTTTACTTCAGTTCTGCGTAGTAATTTCTGGAAAAAAGCAAAAATGCAAGGCAATGGAATTGACAGATGATTTCGAAGCCGGTGCACCCTTCGATCATCATAAATCAGATTAATAAATTGATAGGTTAGCCTTATGATTGTTTTTTTTTTGTGTGTGGGTGTACAGGAATGGGAGTAAACAACCAATTTTTAAGGCACCTGTCCTGTGTATATCAGTCAGTTCAGAGCGACACATTGGTAACTGCGTCACGTCCTTCGGATTTGATGTAACTGCAGACGGAAGGACATTAGGAATATTGTCAGATTTATAGATATTATTACAACTCCAAAAAGTACCAGAAGGCACGTTATAATTAACTAGTTGGCATACTTTGTCTGGGGAAGAACTTTCTCGACATAAAAAGTTAGAAACCTAATATGTTTACACTATACATCATGTTTGTGATGTCGATGGCTGTTAGATCGGCACCCGACATAGGAACAGTGTTTCAAAAATTATCACCGGTATCAATCATGAATAAAAAACAATATGCTAAAAGCACTCAACTTTTTTTCGCCAACAATAATAAATTTAAATCATGATAAATGTTCCGTAATAAGATTGTCAAAGATTAGAATCTAGGTTACTAGATTCTTCTCCTCGGGGCAACCAGGCTTATCTCCACCCGAACAAAGGTGCTTACTTTCGAGCAAGAGTTTTAAAGCCTATGTTTTTAAATCCTTGCGTTGTTTTTCCAAAGCGCATAACTTATGTTTTCCCCTTAAAGCTGCAAATAAATTCGTGTTCAGGAATATTGTTTCCCTGAAAGATTGGTTTCGATTTTAATTGACCACATTAATTGACACCAAATTCGCCACCTTTGACATCATATGAGGATGCGATAAGCACGTTTATGGATATCTGGTAGCAACTTGATTCTATTTAAGATTTGTGTGTGCGGTGTATTTTCCAGTAGCGCAGGTCAACAACTCGAACAAGAGGCATCTTGTTAACTCCATCAAGCGGGTTTTAACTGCATCAGCGATGGGAGTGAAAACTGTCTGTTTCTTTGTCACATGGGCTGTAGTCCTTGCAAGTGGAAGAGCTACTACTACTGAAGACAGAGAGTTCAGAGAAACAAAACTCCCGAGCCTGCTTCAGAGCAATGAAGGTAAACAGATTTAAGTTTTCTTAATCTTCTTGGTTGAACTAATCAAGGTTAACGAACTTATTCGAAGTCTCATGAATCCAATCGTATACTGCTAGACCCTTCCTACGGGTTTTCTTTCTTAGTCACTCGCCACAGGGCTTATTTTTAGATAGAATTTTCCTCCTCGATCCTAAGGGCGTATCAAATTCAGCGGTCTCGATCGAATCTTGTTACAACTGGCAATTTTTTCTGGAGAATTCCCGGCTAAAGAGAAGGCTTAATATTAATTTTTTTTAGATAGAAGTTTCCCGGCTTCCTATAAGATCTTAAATTGCAGACGCAAATTAAATCGAATTGCTCAGTGAATACAAAGAAACTTTCATTTTTGAACAGACCAGCAAATAAGCCCCTTTTACTGTTTGTAAAAGAACCCAGCTAGCAAGCAAGCTCTTAACCGGCCTTGCTGTCTCCAAGAATGTCTCATGCCACATGTTCATAATTTTTAGCGCATGAAATTATAAAGACTATTTTGCAGATAGCACGAAGTTGCACCTGCAGTCAGTTACACTAATCTGATTTGGTTTTCCCCAATTTATAGGTCCCAGCGCGCTATCATCTTATATTAGCCAGTACAATTAGAGCTGCATATTTAAGTTAAGAAAATATAAAAGTGTTAGGTCTCTCTCTCTTGTTTTTCGCTTCATCCCACGCAATAAACCTCTTGTGGGTGTTCAGCTCTTTATCTCAGAGATTTGTTCTAATGAATGTGACTGGAACTGGTGAAACACTCGTCCTATACATCATTCACCCATACTCAGTACTTCTCAGGGTCAATCAGTTTTTATCCCGTGAGTAGAAACGTTTCAGTTCTTGAAAAGATGTGTCAGGGCCGTAGTCAGACAAAAATCTTACCGAGGCAATAGCAGAAAATAAGCACTTTGTCTATATTTAATTTACTTGCATTAATTTTTCAACATTACCTCTAACAAGAGCCTAAGATAAATAAATAAATTCAAATTACTAAACATCAGATTAAGGCAATCGTCTCGGTTCGTCTGTTACTCAACTTCTCTGAGGGAAATTTTTGAAATATTCTGTCTTAAAACACGTTATTATTTCTAGCAGGAGTTTCAGCCGCCTCCATGGTAGACAAATTATTTTTCAGATATTCTCGTAGTAACGTATTCCACACGCAAACTTTAGGTTAATTTTTTTAAGTTTAGTAGTTTTTCCATCCACTTAAAATGTTTCGTTTTCCATCGCCCCTTCCCCTTTTAACTCAAGAACGAGTGAGAAAAAAATGTCTATATTGTGTTAAAACTGAGGGAAGCAAATAAAAACATAAAGTTCAAATAAATGAATAATTTCAAGCGAGAGTTCAGTTCATCTTCTCCGTAAGTGCAATTATGTATCAATGCCACTAGAATTCTAAAAAAAGTTCTTAGTTATGAGGACTGATTTAAATGCCAGAGTCACTTGAAGATTTATATGAAGGGCACTAGTTGGGAACACTGGAGAAATAGACGCGTGGAATGATTCAACAACTTTTGCACTAAAAAACTCAGTAGAGGATATAGGGTGCTCCCCCCACATCCCCTTATTTTGGGTAACAAAAGAAAAACTCACAGAAGGAAGAAAAGCTGGCAGGGAAAGCAAAACAAAACTGCATTATTTCATCTTGTATGTCATTGTTATCAATTTAGGCAGCTGCATTAGAAACGTTCCTCAATGTGCAGAGTGCCTCGACCACAGAACATGCCAGAGATGCCAGGAAGGCTTTATTTTACTTGACAGTTATTGGGGTCCTCTATGTGTGACTAGCTGTCCTGACGGGTTTAATAAAGTGCAAACAGAAGAACATGGCTTAGTGTGTAAAAGCAGTAAAGGTATGGGCCATTTTTCAGTGACAGTATAAGAAACAGTTAAGTTACACGACAGTGAAGACAGCCAGACGTATACTGATAAGGTTTGTTGAGCTCCTTGAGCCGGGGTTTCTGAGACAGTGCTGTAACATAAACTAACAGTAACTTTTCACTAGAATTTTATACAGATGGTGTAAGGCACTGTCAGGAGCAATGGACGCTTGTTACATAGTATTATTGTATTGGTTAAAAATTGCATTAAGAATTGAAAATTGAAATTTCAACGCAGATTGAACTGTTTATAGAATATTTTCTTTTTCTAAGAAAGTTTTGCTTGGAATTACGTGTGTAGTTATATGTTTATCCATCTCAACTGTCTGTTTCTTGTTGTCAGGATGCAGTAGCATACCTAAGTGTTCCCAGTGCGAGGAGACGTTTGCTGACATTTGTGACAGATGTGAAGACGGGTTCCTACTCATGCAGCAAGGGACTGGCGCCGAGGTACAATGTGTTGCTTCGTGTCCCGCGGGATTCGTGAAACACGGAACAAGATGCCTAGCAGGTCAGCTGTAAATACAATGTACTTTTGTCCAGTATAGTCCAATTAGGCGGCTTGTAAAGCAAGTCAGTGCTGCCTAAAGGAACCCGTAGTATAACAATCACCCTCCAGAAGTAATTTTTACTCTACTCTATGAATTCTTCCATGAGGTAAAGAATATATCATATAATTTTGCCATGAATGTGACAAGGGTGAATATAGCTTGTTCCTGATCGAAGTCGCTCATTTAACACAACTAGTCATTGTCCAGTACTGGATATCACATCGAGACGCAATAGTCAGTCAAAAGTGGGTGGACAAAAAAACTGTCATAACATTTGCTCCAGAGTTGTGTTGTTGTTGTTTTTTGCCGGGAGAATGCTCTTTCTCTCATCATTGCAAGGCTTCGACAAGTTTTCCCTAACTTTGTCCTGGGATCATCCTTTAGGCCTTTATTGAAATCTTGTTTTTCTGTCACAATTACAGAAATGTGCGAAGATTTCTTCTGTTCACGATGCAAAGAAGACTGGGTCCTACAATACAAAGGAGGAACCAAGTGTCTCTCTAACTGTCCATATGGCTTCTATAGAAAGGAAGACTGGTACAGCGATCAGTCGTACTGTGATAGTGAGTAGTAAACTGTTTTCATTTACCTCAGTGTGCGCAGTATCAGTAATCATGTCTGTACTGGTGTCATAGTACGACGATCAAATGGTCAGAGCATGGTTTTCAACGGCGTTTTGTTGTGTTCTTAATATGGGCGGGGCATTGTACTCCCACTGACGTGTCACTAATACGAGTAAGGGAATACTAAAAGGTATCAGGGATGAAGAACATCTTATGTGTGAGAGTAAGAAATGATACTCGTACTTGCATCATGCTTCAGGGAACAGAGCCTACATGAACTGGAGACAAGCCGTTTGGTTCATCCTTGACCGGCTTCATATCTGGTTATACTCTTGTAAGATAGCTTGCGTGAAGACCCTTAAATTACTAATGACTTTCTTTCACTTGGTACACTGGCAACCGCACAAGGTTAGAAGTACCTTACAAAAGGATAACCAGTTTTGGAAAGGATATTACCACTCAGAATTCGCCTGGACTTTATCAATTGGCACTGCGTAATAAAACGTACACTGATTGAATAAGTAGCGAGTTACGCATACCATTCCTCATCCTCTCATATATTATATTATGTTTCATGAGCCATGAAGTGAAAAATTAAGCAATTAACTGTCGATAAGTAAAAAAAATAAGCAACTCTTTTAATCAACAAAGGACTGAAAAACTGTTTTTCAGTGTGCCGCGCGAATTGCAAGAACTGTCAAGACTCGTACAACTGTGATGTGTGTGAAGACAACTACTTTCGTCTCGACGGCGTTTTCTCCAAGTGTGTACACACTTGCCCCGTGGGGTATCTCCCAGGCAATACTCAGTCACTGGGAACGGTCTGCAAAACAGGTACGCTGCCCTTCAAGATTCTGTTTCCAGCAACATCACGGAACTTATTAGGCCTTATAAGCATGACAGGACACTAAGATTGTCTAGTCATAATCTACTTGAAGTACACAGATTTAACGTTTCAAGTGCTCTTGACAACATTAGAAATCCATCCAAGTCACGCAAAGCCTTTCAGTTCATTACTTGTTTTCCCTTTAATCAGTTTTTCATATATCTTCAGAGGTCGGATTCGATCCCACTTTATGATCACGTGTCAGCAGCCCCAACAATTGAGATGAAGCCAAAGTACTATATATAGTCCCTTTGTTATTTTTGAAGTACAGGTGAGTACTTGTTTTTGCGAAGTATTACGCGTTGGTTGCTGCGGTGGTCGCCGAAGATATTGAGCAGAATTTAATGTTTGATGCATATGAAAATAATTTGCATATGAAAGATATATATTTCTTCCTTATCAGAGTCTTATTTATCATCTAATCTGATTTTCACATGGGAAAATGTCCAGTGACAATTTTGTTTGTTATTTTGACAAAGAAACGGAAAAAAATGTAAAGTACCTATTCAAAAACCTTTTCAATGACGACGGATGAGGATGCCTGCTCGGTTTGAAAACGTGCACGATTGCTTGTACGCAATAGACTTTTTATGGCCTTCCCTCTTATTTGGCAGAATCACGTGACGGGAAACAAAAAGTACCTCTTCGAAATCCTTTTCAACGACTACGGATCCACTTGCCCGCCCAGTTTGAAAACGTGCTCGATTACTTTCACGCAGCATGGTTTTGGCTTTTCCATCTTGTTTGGCAGAATGCATGGCGCAACAACAAACAATGGAAAACCATTTTTGTTATAATCGGATTGAAATGTCTTCCCTCGACCTGACATGTACCGAATCTTACGTCATTTATTAAACTAGTTATGGATTCGAGGCATGTTAAACACTGAGAAACTGAGCACGGATTCAGAACTTAAAATTTAAATATGCTTTATTGCCAACTTCATCATGGCTTTTAGTCCTACGATTGAAAATTAAAAAGCAAGCTTACGTGCGCAAGCAATTTTTAAATTAGTGTTTTTTTTTTCTTTTTATCATTATATGTAATGCATTTAACTTTGGATCTTGACTCGTAATGGAAATGACAAAAAAATAATTAAGTGTAGTTAAGAGCTTAAACATTTTAAGGTAAAGAGGAAAATATTAAATAGAGGGTCAAGTTTTAAAATAAAAGGTTATAGTTAAGCAAATTCTATTTTGTAAGTTAATTAAATAAGACTTGGGTTAAAAGCTGAAGCATAAAAGGGGTTTTGATGTTTGCCGCAGCGGAAGGTTTGTATTTTACATCGCTACAAAAATTTATTTTCAAAATTTGTGGCCAGATGGCAATTTCCCACTAAGAAGAAAACGTGATGCCTTTATTTCCTTATTTTTTTTTTTTTTTTTTTTAAACGTAAAGTAATCTGATGCAAGAAGGAGTTAAAAACAAGCGCCAGCGACAGATTTTGATCGAAGGGTGGACCAGTTTGACGTGTTGTCTTTCACATGGTCCAAATCGATCACCTTTTGTTTGTGAGTGAAGTTGTTGTGTTTCTTGTGTTGTGTCATTTGTTTCAGCTGGGTACACCGTAGTCACAGAAAGTTACAACAGACAACTAAGATAACTCACAGCGAATCTAATAAAGGTTTTAACCTGTTTTGCTTGGATTTCAACTGTAACAGGCATACTCATAATAGATAAAAAAGCACAATATGCAAATAAATGGATATTATGTAGGTTAGGTCCCACCCCTCCCCCTTCCTCCCCGGAGCTACATTAATGGAAATAATAAGCACATTATTTTCTAATCTTATTCTTCTTGTCGGCGCCATCACATATTCTCCGGCCTTTTCGTACATTTATCGCAGCTATCAGATCATATCCAGCATTATCCAACAAACTTGACTATGCTGTCTTCACTTGTATTTCACTTTTGCCATCGCCGGTTATCATTTTTGTAGCAATCATTTTTATCATTCATCATTTTCTATCAACCATTTCAATCATGAAGCCTGCAAAAGACCTAAAAAATTGTTACATAAAATGAAATTATGGAAATTTACTCAAAGATCAAAATCGTTGATAGTGGGAAATATCTTTTGCTTCCCTGCGCTAGTGGTCATGTAATGAAGAAGACTAGCACACGACATTACACATGTTTGCAACATAGCGAGGTTTATTGACTTATAGAAAGAAAAGAGAACACAGTTTCTGGAGCTTAACTGTGTAGAAATAACATTGAAGATATATTCTCTCTTACATTCAGTCTGTGGATATGTCAAGCGACGTGTGAAATCGGAGAAGAGAAAAATTAATATACCGAAAAGAAAACAACGTAATATAATAATAAACATATGTGCTGATTGTGTCTGATTTAATTTCCCCATGTCCCTTTTATCTTTCACTTCTCTCCGGCCGAGTAAATGAAAACTTCCTTTCTTTTTAGTACACTTCATTTAATATCCAAGTGAACTCAGTGATAAAGGCACATTACAAAACGAAAGAAAATGAATATATCTCATCAGTAAATTACGAACAACCAATGAAATAACCTAGCTTAACCTCATCGAAACACTTTCAACCAGTTCTTAACTTTTATGTAGACCTTTTTCCTTCCTGAGAATTTCATTAAGGTTTCTAAGTAAATAGTTTTTGGCGATGATGCGATGGGAACTTTTAAATAAATAGCGATCCATTTTCTTAATATCTTTGGAAATAACTCTAAGGAAGGGCTTGTTAATGCCTCAAATATGTCTTTCATGGTTTATGTTGAAATTTGTCCAAAAAAATAATGATAATACAGACAAAATGTCACTTCCAACTTTCGTATATATGTTATGACAGCTCGTACTTTCTCTCTTATAACCGTCCAAGGAGATCGCCAGTTGCTGAAAAGTAAACAAATAAGCATATCAGAGGGATAGTATTTTCTTATATATTGTAAGAAAATACATTAACAGTGAATTATTCAGAAAAAACCGTGTTATGTTCGACCAATAATGTCCATTTCCACCATCTCTGGCTCATCCTAGAGGACACTAACAGTCTAGTAGCCGATGAAAACTAAAAGCAAATACAGAGAGCTGATGTAAAGCTCGAAAGAACCGCCCTGTATCCCGATAAAACATGATTTTTAGTCTAAAACTATTATAGCGCGCACAGAATCCAGACATACCCGATCGGCCACTGCAAGAGAACCTGTACTTGCCGTTTATCACTAAATTAGGTACATTTTCACCTTCTAGTAACGAATATGACCATCATGGCAAAAATCATAATATTTTTTCACTTAAAGTATAACCTATGTGGTTTTCTTACCTTTCACGCATGTTTTTTCATCGTTGTTGCTTTCATGAGCCAGGTAATCTGTCGGGCAATGCCAAACACAATACACTCTTCCACCGCGCACAAGTTTATAGAGACCCGACTTACACTTTTGGCATTCCCGGGGATTTAAACATTCTTGGCAGTTATACGGGCACCCTAAACATGAAGAATTATATCTGTATTTAATAATTTACTTCCACTTTGCATGTCTCATTAGGGATCCCCTCTCTGACGCTCGCAACGTTACTTTTAATCTCCCTTTCACCACTGGTATTACCTTTAGATAGGGAAAAGACGCCGATTGCAACATAAAACAAACGCTTCCTATAACGGTTAAATCTTCCTTAATGGTACCTTTTAACCAGCATGCTATAAAACCTGAACAGATGCAGATGTATCACACGGGTGATAATTTGTCTGAAACTGTTTTCTTGTTGTCAAGGAAGTCATGCATTCCGCCAATTTTGGGTCACCAAATTGTAGCTCGTCAGCAATGACTTACGAGGAATTATGTGCGGGGAGATGGGAAGTTCCCATGCACACGTTAAAGGGCTTATATAATTGAAAAATAATGTGGATTTGAATTCACTTAGCATGTTGGAAACGGACAGCCATCGTCCTTTACCATCTACATCACATAAGGTTCCACAAAAAAAAAATCATAAAAGGAGATCAGGCAGGTGATCTTTAAATTTTCTTTCCTTTGATGACAGGGTTGTTACTGCCATTCCAGTCAAAGTAACTTTAACTTATTATTTTGTCTGGAATGTTTCTTTTTGGAGTCAGTTAAAGCACGAGGCACGCCAAGATTTGGTCGCATTTTTATAGTTCCAAGCATCCCCGTTCGTTTAGCATGGTGGTACCCCCTGGACTTTTTTCGTCATCGGTGTCGTGTCTGCTCCCTGTCTCCCTTTGTCGTAATACCAATGTATGCATACTTACGGCCACAAATCTTTGGTTTTCCTGCTTGTTCTATCCCAAAATATCCTGATGGACACTCCATGCGACAGTGATAGACCTTCCTGATGCGGATTCGATACCAGCCCTCTTGGCACTGGGAACAACTTTCGTCTAAGCAGCCAACAGTATCTATCAAAAGAGCAAAGATTGCTTACGTTCTCCACCTGAATGCTCTTTCCTCTTATTTGACAGTAAGCAGATCTTTCCTTAACGAAATTGTTTGCAGTTACCATTTCTCATCATTTATCATTATTCTCAAGTGAAATTCAAAACGTAATAAAGGGAAATGCTCATGAAACCCAGCAAACTTCAAGGGGAGGAACAAAGATGGCGAGATTTGTTTTGGAAGGACTACGACCTAGCCCTAACCGGCCTTTTGAGCAATGGAAGGGTGACGTGGTTCAGATGAGTAATAATGATAATAAATTTCTGCAGCGCCACTTCCCAGTTTCCAATGGCGCGTTACAAAATTTTATGAAAAACTAAAATTTAAAACAATCCTAACGATAAATAGATAAGAAGACTAGAAGTCCTAACTAAAAGCCTTTTTGAATAACCAAGTCTTAAGTTCAGACTTAAAAGTTGAAACATATGGTCAGAGCGGCAAATGTAAAGGAGCGACCACCCGAGCGACCACCATACGTTAAATCTGTGTACAGCAAGTAGATTATGACTAGACAATCTTAGTGTCCTGTGATGCTTATAGGGGCCTAATAAGTTCCGTGATGTTGCTGGAAACAGAATCTTGAAGGGCAGCGTACCTGTTTTGCAGACCGTTCCCAGTGACTGAGTATTGTCTGGGAGATACCCAACGGGGCAAGTGTGTACACACTTGGAGAAAACGCCGTCGAGACGAAAGTAGTTGTCTTCACACACATCACAGTTGTACGAGTCTTGACAGCTCTTGCAATTCGCGCGGCACACTGAAAAACAGTTTTTCAGTCCTTTGTTGATTAAAAGAGTTGCTTATTTTTTTTACTTATCGACAGTTAATTGCTTAATTTTTCACTTCATGGCTCATAAAACATAAATATAATATATGAGAGGATGAGGAATGGTACTCGTAACTCACTACTTATTCAAACAGTGAACGTTTAATGACGCAGTGCCAGTTGATAAAGTCCAGGCGAATTCTGAGTGGTAATGTCCTTTCCAAAACTGGTAATCCTTTTGTAAGGTACTTCTAACCTTGTGAGGTTGCCAGTGTACCAAGTGAAAGAAAGTCATTAGTAATCTAAGGTCTTCACGCAAGCTATCTTACAAGAGTATAACCAGATATGAAGGTTAAGGATGAACCAAATGGCTTGTCGCCAGTTCATGTAGGCTCTGTTCCCTGAAGCATGATGCAAGTACGAGTATCATTTCTTACTCTCACGCATAAGATGTTCTTCATCCCTGATACCTCCTAGTATTCCCTTACTCGTATTAGTGACACGTCAGTGGGAGTACAATGCCCTGCCCATATTAAGAACACAACTAAACGACGTTGAAAACCATGCTCTGACCATTTGATAGTCGTACTAAGACACCAGTACAGACATGATACTACTGATACTGCGCACACTGAGGTAAATGAAAACAGTTTACTACTCACTGTCACAGTACGATTGATCGCTGTACCAGTCTTCCTTTCTATAGAAGCCATATGGACAGTTAGAGAGACACTTGGTTCCTCCTTTGTATTGTAGGACCCAGTCTTCCTTGCATCGTGAACAGAAGAAATCTTCGCACATTTCTGTAATTGTGACAGAAAAACGAGATTGCAATAAAGGCCTAAAGGATGATCCCAGGACAAAGTTAGGGAAAACTTGTCGAAGCCTTGCAATGATGAGAGAGAGAGCATTCTCCCGGCAAAAAAAAACAACAACAACAACACAACTCTGGGGCAAATGTTATGACAGTTTTTTGGTCCACCCACTTTTGACTGACTATTGCGTCTCGATGTGATATCCAGTACTGGACAACGACTAGTTGTGTTAAATGAGCGACTTCGATCAGGAACAAGCTATATTCACCCTTGTCACATTCATGGCGAATTTATAGCTGAATTTATATGATATATTCTTTACCTCATGGAAGAATTCATAGAGTAGAGTAAAAATTACTTCTGGAGGGTGATTGTTATACTACGGGTTCCTCAAGTTAGGCAGCACTGACTTGCTTTATAAGCTGCCTAATTGGACTATACTGGACAAAAGTACATTGTATTTACAGCTGACCTGCTCGGCATCTTGTTCCGTGTTTCACGAATCCCGCGGGACAAGAAGCAACACATTGTACCTCGGCGCCAGTCCCTTGCTGCATGAGTAGGAACCCGTCTTCACATCTGTCACAAATGTCAGCAAACGTCTCCTCGCACTGGGAACACTTAGGTATGCTACTGCATCCTGACAACAAGAAACAGACAGTTGAGATGGATATATAAACATATAACTACACACGTAATTCCAAGCAAAACTTTCTTAGGAAAAGAAAATATTCTATAAACAGTTCAATCTGCGTTGAAATTTCAATTTTCAATTCTTAATGCAATTTTTAACCAATACAATAATACTATGTAACAAGCGTCCATTGCTCCTGACAGTGCCTTACACCATCTGTATAAAATTCTAGTGAAAAGTTACTGTTAGTTTGTGTTACAGCACTGTCTCAGAAACCCCGGCTCAAGGAGCTCAACAAACCTTATTTTAAAATTTAATTTTAATATCGCGTTTCAAAATATTCAGTAAATAGATGTATTTCATTTTAGCTTTTAATTGTAAATATTTCACAGAATTGTATTTTATAATGTTATTGTCTATTTTTTGTTGTCATATTTTGCTATTTGTTAGTTTTTTCTCGGAGAAATTAGCTATAAAAGCTACTCTTAAATTCGAGACAAAATAAAGTTTATGTATGTATGTATGTTATCAGTATACGTCTGGCTGTCTTCACTGTCGTGTAACTTAACTGTTTCTTATACTGACACTGAAAAATGGCCCATACCTTTACTGCTTTTACACACTAAGCCATGTTCTTCTGTTTGCACTTTATTAAACCCGTCAGGACAGCTAGTCACACATAGAGGACCCCAATAACTGTCAAGTAAAATAAAGCCTTCCTGGCATCTCTGGCATGTTCTGTGGTCGAGGCACTCTGCACATTGAGGAACGTTTCTAATGCAGCTGCCTAAATTGATAACAATGACATACAAGATGAAATAATGCAGTTTTGTTTTGCTTTCCCTGCCAGCTTTTCTTCCTTCTGTGAGTTTTTCTTTTGTTACCCAAAATAAGGGGATGTGGGGGAGCACCCTATATCCTCTACTGAGTTTTTTAGTGCAAAAGTTGTTGAATCATTCCACGCGTCTATTTCTCCAGTGTTCCCAACTAGTGCCCTTCATATAAATCTTCAAGTGACTCTGGCATTTAAATCAGTCCTCATAACTAAGAACTTTTTTTAGAATTCTAGTGGCATTGATACATAATTGCACTTACGGAGAAGATGAACTGAACTCTCGCTTGAAATTATTCATTTATTTGAACTTTATGTTTTTATTTGCTTCCCTCAGTTTTAACGCAATATATAAACATTTTTTTCTCACTCGTTCTTGAGTTAAAAGGGGAAGGGGCGATGGAAAACGAAACATTTTAAGTGGATGGAAAAACTACTAAACTTAAAAAAATTAACCTAAAGTTTGCGTGTGGAATACGTTACTACGAGAATATCTGAAAAATAATTTGTCTACCATGGAGGCGGCTGAAACTCCTGCTAGAAATAATAACGTGTTTTAAGACCTAGACAGAATATTTCAAAAATTTCCCTCAGAGAAGTTGAGTAACAGACGAACCGAGACACTTGCCTTAATTTGATGTTTAGTAATTTGAATTTATTTATTTATCTTAGGCTCTTGTTAGAGGTAATGTTGAAAAATTAATGCAAGTAAATTAAGTATAGACAAAGTGCTTATTTTCTGCTATTGCCTCGGTAAGATTTTTTGTCTGACTACGGCCATGACACATCTTTTCAAGAACTGAAACGTTTCTACTCACGGGATAAAAACTGATTGACCCTGAGAAGTACTGAGTATGGGTGAATGATGTATAGGACGAGTGTTTCACCAGTTCCAGTCACATTCATTAGAACAAATCTCTGAGATAAAGAGCTGAACACCCACAAGAGGTTTATTGCGTGGGATGAAGCGAAAAACAAGAGAGAGAGAGGCCTAACACTTTTATATTTTCTTAACTTAAATATGCAGCTCTAATTGCACTGGCTAATATAAGATGATAGCGCGCTGGGACCTATAAATTGGGGAAAACCAAATCAGATTAGTGTAACTGACTGCAGGTGCAACTTCGTGCTATCTGCAAAATAGTCTTTATAATTTCATGCGCTAAAAATTATGAACATGTGGCATGAGACATTCTTGGAAACTGCAAGGCCGGTTAAGAGCTTGCTTGCTAGCTGGGTTCTTTTACAAACAGTAAAAGGGGCTTATTTGCTGGTCTGTTCAACAGTGCCTGAAGAAGTCAGGCCGTGCCTGACGAAATATTGGAAAGTACAAAACAGTTAACCCCAACCGTACGGTCAGCCTTTCTGTGTTCAGTCTGTTCAAAAATGAACGTTTCTTAGTATTCACTGAGCAATTCGATTTAATTTGCGTCTGCAATTTAAGATCTTATAGGAAGCCGGGAAACTTCTATCTAAAAAAAATTAATATTAAGCCTTCTCTTTAGCCGGGAATTCTCTAGAAAAAATTGCCAGTTGTAACAAGATTCGATCGAGACCGCTGAATTTGACTGTACGCCCTTAGGATCGAGGAGGAAAATTCTATCTAAAAATAAGCCCTGTGGCGAGTGACTAAGAAAGAAAACCCGTAGGAAGGGTCTAGCAATATACGATTGGATTCATGAGACTTCGAATAAGTTCGCTAACCTTGATTAGTTCAACCAAGAAGATTAAGAAAACTTAAATCTGTTTACCTTCATCGCTCTGAAGCAGGCTCGGGAGTTTTGTTTCTCTGAACTCTCTGTCTTCAGTAGTAGTAGCTCTTCCACTTGCAAGGACTACAGCCCATGTGACAAAGAAACAGACAGTTTTCACTCCCATCGCTGATGCAGTTAAAACCCGCTTGATGGAGTTAACAAGATGCCTCTTGTTCGAGTTGTTGACCTGCGCTACTGGAAAATACACCGCACACACAAATCTTAAATAGAATCAAGTTGCTACCAGATATCCATAAACGTGCTTATCGCATCCTCATATGATGTCAAAGGTGGCGAATTTGGTGTCAATTAATGTGGTCAATTAAAATCGAAACCAATCTTTCAGGGAAACAATATTCCTGAACACGAATTTATTTGCAGCTTTAAGGGGAAAACATAAGTTATGCGCTTTGGAAAAACAACGCAAGGATTTAAAAACATAGGCTTTAAAACTCTTGCTCGAAAGTAAGCACCTTTGTTCGGGTGGAGATAAGCCTGGTTGCCCCGAGGAGAAGAATCTAGTAACTTAGATTCTAATTTTTGACAATCTTATTACGGAACATTTATCATGATTTAAATTTATTATTGTTGGCGAAAAAAAGTTGATTGCTTTTAGCATATTGTTTTTTATTCATGATTGATACCGGTGATAATTTTTGAAACACTGTTCCTATGTCGGGTGCCGATCTAACAGCCATCGACATCACAAACATGATGTATAGTGTAAACATATTAGGTTTCTAACTTTTTATGTCGAGAAAGTTCTTCCCCAGACAAAGTATGCCAACTAGTTAATTATAACGTGCCTTCTGGTACTTTTCGGAGTTGTAATAATATCTATAAATCTGACAATATTCCTAATGTCCTTCCGTCTGCAGTTACATGAAATCCGAAGGACGTGACGCAGTTACCAATGTGTCGCTCTGAACTGACTGATATACACAGGACAGGTGCCTTAAAAATTGGTTGTTTACTCCCATTCCTGTACACACACACACAACAAAAAAACAATCATAAGGCTAACCTATCAATTTATTAATCTGATTTATGATCGAAGGGTGCACCGGCTTCGAAATCATCTGTCAATTCCATTGCCTTGCATTTTTGCTTTTTTCCAGAAATTACTACGCAGAACTGAAGTAAACTAGTGTCACCTCAGCAGTTGTTAACCCGGTTTTCATTTTTTAAAACTGTCTTTTAGAGTTTTACTTTGTTACTTCTTTTATGGTTTAGCTTAAAAACTGTCTAGCGTACTCATTTTCATCCGATGTGACTTATGTAAAGTCCAGTGGTTGACCTGGGTGAGTTAATGTATTTTTCGGGACGGGTTTAAACCGGGGGCAAAAAAACTACCTTCTTAAGGTATAAAAAAAACGAGAAGAAATTTAATCTAATGTTTAACCCACTTGTACCTTATGCATTATATTCCATTTTGTTATCTTGTCATTCATTAGTTTGTTCAACGGTTTAATTTCTATTTTTGTTATCTTTTCATTTGATAGCAACGGTCAGCTTTTTACCGTAATTCTACATAGGCTTTTATCGTTGTTGTTTAAATTGTAACGTCGACGTCTTTCCTCAGTTGTAAACATTCCCTGAAGAAGTCAGGCCGTGCCTGACGAAATATTGGAAAATACAAAACAGTTAACCCCAACCGTACGGTCAGCCATTCTGTGTTCAGTTTCTTCAAGCCTTTAAATTTGCTGATCAGAACCTACCAGGTTCCGGTACTTTTGATTTGTCCGTTGGCCCTTTCTAGAGTTTAAAGTTTTTTGTTCATTTACAAGTTACGGCCACGATCTAGTCTCTCCCTTTGACTTGATCCAACTCAAAAGATGGGGATAGACATCATCAGTTGGAGACAGAGGATTGGAGCGTACATACCCCGCTCTGTTACAAGCCCAACTAGACACACGCCGGTACGCAAGATCAAACCG
>JAHPZR010048370.1:0-2500 GCA_019787425.1 Platygyra sinensis
GATCCGACAGAACTGTAGAGCTCACGGCAACAAATTCGCAAGACCTCTCGGCTGATCAGGACTGCAGCGCTGTTTGCCAGGTCATTTCCACAGGAAAAGATGGCCTAGAAAAACACGACTTGAAAACGGAAAGGTCCAATGACTGAAGAGGTAAGCCCGCCTGTTCCAGAAAAAAAAAGACTAAGGCGGAAAAGAAAATTGATAAGGAGACCAGCTGCCCTGACGTTACAAATTGCAGGAAGTGAAGAAGCACGAACTGCCTAGTAAGTTTCATTATTTTTACTGAGAATAGATCACGGATTGGAGGATCGATGGAGGAAATCATCGACGAGAGGTGATATCGCGAATAATCATAAAAATTACAATTTCCTCGATTGTGATTGGTTTAAAAAACTCCTATTTCCCACTAATTTACTTGTCAAGCTGTTATCGGACAGTTTGTTATCGGACACCTTGTTATCGGACAGTTTGTTATCGGACAGTTCAATAAGCCAATCACATTTAAAGATGTAGTTAAAATTAACCAATCACATTTAAAGTTGTGGTTTAAATCAACCAATCACAACCTTGGTTTCAATCACCATAGAAACAAGTGTACAAACTCCTAAACTGGGGCTTTCTTCAAAATGGAGAATTTTTTCCCCTTGAACAATGATTATGTTTTAGAAGACAGAAGTTATTTATTTTATCCTATGGCACAAATGTTTATGCGAACTATCCAGACGAGTTCCTTTGTGGATATGTTAACATGTTCAGATGAAGTTCAGCCATCCACAGCATTGTTTATCGATTCGCAACAACCGCGGCAAACGGAGGTAAACATCCACCCGGCTGTGATACCACTGCACAGTACGCTAGTATTTCCTCCCTCGAAAATCCTCATTTTGTTCAACAAAATCAAAATACAGGAACAATGACAGTAGACCAAGCCAAGTTTTCCCCTTGTATCAGACGGAGAAATTTCAGAAATAAATAATAGTTAAACCACAGCCTCCAAAAACATCGCTCGAGCAACTAAATCATGGATGGCAGCATAGGTAGAACGTTGCAAAGCCAAAAACATTAATGCATTTAACTGCCAGTGAAAGACGAGAATTGTTTCACATTGCTAGCGGATACGTGCCTGTACAATCCAGCTCGATATCTGCGATTTCTTCGACATTCCCTTTGCACAGTTCGGTGCCTGCAGCTTCAGCAAATCCACCAGCTGTAGGAGAATGTTCGACCAGCAGTTCCAATCAGTTTAAACCAAGTTTCTTCATTAGTGAATGTGGCAGAATTCACCGGTATGCCGTCGTCCAAATACAGCATGGCTTCAAAAATCTCTCGGCGCCATTTTAAATTTTCAATAAACAGTTCAGTGTGTTTAAAAAACACCAGGGCAACTTAAGAAAATCCCCGTCCCAAAAAGCCAAGGAAACGAAGAATCATAATTGACTCTGGCTCTGATGTTTACAACTTGAAGTGAGCTGTCTATTAACTCAGCTTAAAAACCTTGAATCTTGCTGGAAAAACTGCCCTGGCTAGCGTTCGGAATTTTAACCAAATTTCGCAAAGTTCTGCGCAGTTGAACGTTTTTCATGCATGGTTGCGTTTTTGACTGACATAAGACTTGTTTTCGCTCGTCACTTGGCAACCAGCAAATCCATTTTGACTGTTGTCGATTTCAGAGCGACATTAAATGCAAATTTTCCCTTTATTTCATAACTTTGCTATTCTTCTTTTCTCGGAAATTGTAATTTTTATGATTAATTGGTGATAAGACTTCGTGTCGTCCAATTCAGTCTGTAATCATACTCGTGATAAACAAATCGGACTCCCGCTGCGCGGTCGTCCGATTTTGTTATCACTCGTATGATTACAGACCGAATTGGACTCCACTCAGTCCTATTACCATTACTAATCACAGCTTCCCAGGATGCTAAAACTAAAGACCTGTACAAGTTCGTCTAGGTGCAAATGTGTGCTGGCGCGGTGAGTTTCCAGAATTTAAGTATTATTGAACATTCCGGAAATAGAGTGAAACCAAGTGCATTGTATGCAGAAAACTTGAACACGCACGCAAACGTGAATTTGCATGCTTGTTGCTCAAGTTGTTTGCTCTTAGCAGAAACCGAAATGAAAACAACGTATACATTTTCCATATTTGTCAAGAGCATTAATTGATCAGTTTAGAACTCGGTGTAAACCTGAATTGTCTTCTCACACAATCACGATAGATTGAAACAATTAAACCCGCCGTAAGAAAATTGTAATCGATGAAAGAAGGGCCTATTCTCGGGCCAATATGTTCAGTTATGCGTACCGTGAGATTACACGAGTTTTAATCGTGTACTCTGCCTCTCAACTGAGTCTTTATATATTTAGTCACTGCTAGTTTCGTTATCAGTGTATCAAGTCCCTTCGGGCAGGCTCCACCCGTCCACATGTACGGTTTGTATAGGGTTACCGGCACAACACTTTTGCATGAGATATAACTTTCGCAGATGCGAGAGACTCT
>JAHPZR010048370.1:7500-18100 GCA_019787425.1 Platygyra sinensis
AATAATTAAAAATGTTGCTAACGTTTTCATAAACTTTAACTCTTCAAGAGGCATTTGAAACCGTCACACGGATAAGCGAAGAGCTAAAAATAGCAACACGTTCTAAAACCAAAGGCGATATTCTAAAATAGCGGAAACCTGTCAAATATTGCCGTTTTTAGTTTATTTTTGACCAAATTCCTATTTTTGTGTTTTCGCATTGCGAATTTTGCTCTAGTTGTGTTCAATTTTACCACACTGTGACATATATGAGTAAAATCTGTTAACCTAACGCAAATTTTGACATTCTCTCCCATGGTATTGTCAAAAAACCCTTAAAAGACTATATTTTTACCCAAAGTAAAGCGCTTGCGTAAAAACTGATCGTTTTTTGGAAATTTATTACACGAAATATTTGACTGAAAATCTTGCAAATTCGAATCTGATTTACTGATAGAAGCAAAATGTCGATGGAAATTTCCATCGACATTTTGGAAATAGTTGTAAAATATCGATGAAATTTTCCACCGTAGTTTTGCTAAATATCATCGATATTCTCACTAGATAAAAAGATGTCGATGGAAATTTCCATCGACATTTGCAAAAAGACGTAAAACATCAATAAAAAGCTTCACTGACGTTTTGATTGCAAAAGCAAATATCATCGGTATCTTCAAATTATTAAAAAATGTCGATGGAAATTTCCATCGACATTTTGCAAACAAATGTAAAATATCAATAAAAAGTTTCACTGACGTTTTGATTGCAAAAGCAAATATCATCGGTATCTTCAAATTATTAAAAAAATGTGGATGGAGATTTCCACAGACATTTTGCAAATAAATTTAAAATATCACTGTAAAGTTCGATCGACTTTTGTTGACAAAAGCAAAATGTCGTCGATAAAAAGATGTCGCGAAAATTTCCACCAACACATGTGCTGCGTCGCCCGGTGGACGTTTCCTTCGATATTTAAACAACCAAGGCTAAATGCTGGGAGTTATTTACAACGGAAGTTTTCTGCACTAAAAAAATTACTGTGTCGGCATAAGAAATGAAAGGACAAAGCATTAAGTTTGGCAATTTTATTATCGGTATCTTAGCTTCTCAGTGGATTACAACTGAGCCGTGATACAAGTTCAAACGTTTCACGCACAAACATTAAACTGGTCAAAACTTTTTTTTTCTCATTTATCATTATTTCGATAAATAAATCACTAATCGCTAACGAGCGAGTAACAATAACAACTTTTAGCTGAAATACACAGCGATCCTAACGTGATAATTTCTGAAAATACAGTTATTTCAAACTCTGAGTTCCTATAGTAGATAATCAATCGAGTCCTCTATACATTATTAAAATGGAAAGAATAAGTTAAGATTGGCGGGCTTGTTTTCTGCCTGCTTATTAACAAGACGTCTCGTGTCAAGTCCTATCGGGTAGGTCCACGTGTATGATAAAAAGGTCGCATGAACCCCAGTATGACATATCCTTATCTTGATATCGACAGCTTGGCACGAATCTGCAGTTTATAAAATCGTTGCGGTCTGCAAACTCAGATCATCTTGTAAATCTCATTCATTGGGGCATGATAAAGACTGATCAATTCGCAAGAAAATGAAAGGAGAGTCTCTCGCATCTGCGAAAGTTATATCTCATGCAAAAGTGTTGTGCCGGTAACCCTATACAAACCGTACATGTGGACGGGTGGAGCCTGCCCGAAGGGACTTGATACACTGATAACGAAACTAGCAGTGACTAAATATATAAAGACTCAGTTGAGAGGCAGAGTACACGATTAAAACTCGTGTAATCTCACGGTACGCATAACTGAACATATTGGCCCGAGAATAGGCCCTTCTTTCATCGATTACAATTTTCTTACGGCGGGTTTAATTGTTTCAATCTATCGTGATTGTGTGAGAAGACAATTCAGGTTTACACCGAGTTCTAAACTGATCAATTAATGCTCTTGACAAATATGGAAAATGTATACGTTGTTTTCATTTCGGTTTCTGCTAAGAGCAAACAACTTGAGCAACAAGCATGCAAATTCACGTTTGCGTGCGTGTTCAAGTTTTCTGCATACAATGCACTTGGTTTCACTCTATTTCCGGAATGTTCAATAATACTTAAATTCTGGAAACTCACCGCGCCAGCACACATTTGCACCTAGACGAACTTGTACAGGTCTTTAGTTTTAGCATCCTGGGAAGCTGTGATTAGTAATGGTAATAGGACTGAGTGGAGTCCAATTCGGTCTGTAATCATACGAGTGATAACAAAATCGGACGACCGCGCAGCGGGAGTCCGATTTGTTTATCACGAGTATGATTACAGACTGAATTGGACGACACGAAGTCTTATCACCAATTAATCATAAAAATTACAATTTCCGAGAAAAGAAGAATAGCAAAGTTATGAAATAAAGGGAAAATTTGCATTTAATGTCGCTCTGAAATCGACAACAGTCAAAATGGATTTGCTGGTTGCCAAGTGACGAGCGAAAACAAGTCTTATGTCAGTCAAAAACGCAACCATGCATGAAAAACGTTCAACTGCGCAGAACTTTGCGAAATTTGGTTAAAATTCCGAACGCTAGCCAGGGCAGTTTTTCCAGCAAGATTCAAGGTTTTTAAGCTGAGTTAATAGACAGCTCACTTCAAGTTGTAAACATCAGAGCCAGAGTCAATTATGATTCTTCGTTTCCTTGGCTTTTTGGGACGGGGATTTTCTTAAGTTGCCCTGGTGTTTTTTAAACACACTGAACTGTTTATTGAAAATTTAAAATGGCGCCGAGAGATTTTTGAAGCCATGCTGTATTTGGACGACGGCATACCGGTGAATTCTGCCACATTCACTAATGAAGAAACTTGGTTTAAACTGATTGGAACTGCTGGTCGAACATTCTCCTACAGCTGGTGGATTTGCTGAAGCTGCAGGCACCGAACTGTGCAAAGGGAATGTCGAAGAAATCGCAGATATCGAGCTGGATTGTACAGGCACGTATCCGCTAGCAATGTGAAACAATTCTCGTCTTTCACTGGCAGTTAAATGCATTAATGTTTTTGGCTTTGCAACGTTCTACCTATGCTGCCATCCATGATTTAGTTGCTCGAGCGATGTTTTTGGAGGCTGTGGTTTAACTATTATTTATTTCTGAAATTTCTCCGTCTGATACAAGGGGAAAACTTGGCTTGGTCTACTGTCATTGTTCCTGTATTTTGATTTTGTTGAACAAAATGAGGATTTTCGAGGGAGGAAATACTAGCGTACTGTGCAGTGGTATCACAGCCGGGTGGATGTTTACCTCCGTTTGCCGCGGTTGTTGCGAATCGATAAACAATGCTGTGGATGGCTGAACTTCATCTGAACATGTTAACATATCCACAAAGGAACTCGTCTGGATAGTTCGCATAAACATTTGTGCCATAGGATAAAATAAATAACTTCTGTCTTCTAAAACATAATCATTGTTCAAGGGGAAAAAATTCTCCATTTTGAAGAAAGCCCCAGTTTAGGAGTTTGTACACTTGTTTCTATGGTGATTGAAACCAAGGTTGTGATTGGTTGATTTAAACCACAACTTTAAATGTGATTGGTTAATTTTAACTACATCTTTAAATGTGATTGGCTTATTGAACTGTCCGATAACAAACTGTCCGATAACAAGGTGTCCGATAACAAACTGTCCGATAACAGCTTGACAAGTAAATTAGTGGGAAATAGG
Source organism: Platygyra sinensis (assembly GCA_019787425.1). Lineage (NCBI taxonomy): Eukaryota > Metazoa > Cnidaria > Anthozoa > Scleractinia > Merulinidae > Platygyra > Platygyra sinensis. Next base: position 11,211 of record JAHPZR010048370.1, read on the forward strand.
AGTTTTTTAAACCAATCACAATCGAGGAAATTGTAATTTTTATGATTATTCGCGATATCACCTCTCGTCGATGATTTCCTCCATCGATCCTCCAATCCGTGATCTATTCTCAGTAAAAATAATGAAACTTACTAGGCAGTTCGTGCTTCTTCACTTCCTGCAATTTGTAACGTCAGGGCAGCTGGTCTCCTTATCAATTTTCTTTTCCGCCTTAGTCTTTTTTTTTCTGGAACAGGCGGGCTTACCTCTTCAGTCATTGGACCTTTCCGTTTTCAAGTCGTGTTTTTTCTAGGCCATCTTTTCCTGTGGAAATGACCTGGCAAACAGCGCTGCAGTCCTGATCAGCCGAGAGGTCTTGCGAATTTGTTGCCGTGAGCTCTACAGTTCTGTCGGATCCGGTGAAACGCTCATTTTCCATACCAGTTGGGAAAAGTGGTTCACGCTGACTGTTTAGCCGAGGGGCGCATTTAACCTAGAAGGGCAAGAATTCAGATCATTTACAATTTAGATGCAAAGCCGCCTATGCCCAATTACTCACTCGACTTAAATTAAAATTTAGACGCTTAGTTGAATTCATTATATTAATTGCAAAAAGCTGGTACATAGAGCATGCTTGTGGCAACAAGTCATTAATCCCAAAGGTGAACTGACTAAAGAAACGATGTTTAAACAATTACCTTCAACTTTTGGTCACTAACGTCTGTTCACGCGAGAGATAGAGATGTTAGAAACTTCTCCGAAGTCCTGGCCTTCTCTATTCTTCAGTTGTTTGTTGTTCTTGAAAATGAACACTTTCGCATCGTCTTCTCGTACAAGGCACCATTTTATTTCAGATGGACCTAAACTCCGCCGGGTTGCTGACATTATAGTAGACTGTAGGTTGTTTTTAGTTGAATGAACGGACTAGAGGTTAACTCAATAATGTGCAGCACAACAGAATTCCCATTATCGATCATATTGCAATAGAGAACTATTGTATTGGCGAATGTATGCCAAACAAAGGGGCCAAGTAAAAACGGGAAACGTGACTTGCGGTTAAAGTTATCATATCGTCGTTGACATACCGATATTTTAAGACTGACCAAAGGGCAATTACCGGTACCACAAGTTATGTAGAACACGCGAGAAATGTCGGTCTCAGTTCTCAATTATATTATTTTACAAAATGCTGAGGTAGAAAGGATATATGACTTTCCGATTTCTTAGTGATTCAGAGACAAGACTTACACGATATATCTTTCGCTGAAAGTAAGGAAACGAAGAGAAAGCCAAGTTGCAATGGTTTAACTGAGGGCATGAAGAGAGAAAAGGCCACGTAGTCTATCTAATGTGCTGATTTGATATGGAGCAGTAGCCATACCTTGTTTAAGGCTTCCGATGCTGAAGTGGGGGAGGACGAAAACAAAGAAAAAGATGGAAAGAGCTTTGATAGCCCTCCGACAAGCGAATGATTTGAGAAAATCAGTGAACGCGGCGAAACCAGTCCTTTAAACACAAGCGAAATTTTCGAGTCACTGCCATGCACTGCAGCATTTCAGCGAAAATGAAGAAGACAGACCGTTAGATACGGCTGGCCAAGACGGAGACGAGGATACTGGTCGTTTTGCTTTAGAAAGTTCGGACGATGAAGGAGGATCTTCAGTACGGGGTAAGTAAGCTTCTAATTAGATATCAATGCAATGAATTTAGTTTATGGTTGTATAATTTCAGAGACCAGCAAAGGGGCCGGTATGATTGCTAACTAATTGTGATACTGACTGTAATTTTCAGTAGAATCAACTCTAAAAAAACGCTTGTCTCTGTAGGTTGCATCCACAGCCCGCGCATTATATTAAATTTTTTCAAGTTATTTCTAGGCCCGCTATATTGCTGCCAAAAGAATCCGGAATTTTCCAAATAGCGTTAGCTTAGAATTTAATTGTACGCTGCGGCTAAGGCCCGGTTCAGACGCCGTACTTCACATGAGCCGAATCGAATTCAATGAATTAAGTTCATGTGAAGTACGGCGTCTGAATCAATTCGAAACGGCTGATATAATTCGGATCGGCTTAGCCGTTCTTCACGCCTGGCTCAGCCGGGAATAACGGCTGTGGACCGGCTTTGATTCAGACGCCGATCTTCACATGAGCCGAACCAAATACATAATTTAATTTAATGTATTTTTAATGTATTTTGAAGACCTGAGTATGCGCAGAAGTATAAATTGTGCGTCAGCGCATCACGGAAAATGGCTGGTTTCGCTGGTCAGAGAAGACTTAGCCGATAAGTGCAGTTTGTGTTTTCCTGGTTTCGCGTGTAAACTTGCGGCCTCCTTGGTATTAATGTGCATTCCATCATAGTTTCAGTGTGCTTGTGTTTGAATTACGCGTGAACATCATGAATCATGATTGCATTTGTGAATTAACCAGAATATTGAAGTTGTATTTCACTGTACGCAAAAAAGATGGAGGTTGAAATTGTGTGTTGAAATTAAGTTCATGTGAAGTATGGCGTTTGAAACAATTTATCAGTTGTAATCTTGCAGTTACATATAAATAGCTTAGTGCAGTTTGCCTTATTCTGCTCCTTTTTGCGAACTTTTCTTATGTTTTTCACAAGACGACTTTGGATCCTGCTTGCTTGTTGTTTATCATGTTTACGGGAGTTCAGCACGTCATCATCATCATCATCATCATCATCATCATCATCATCATCATCATTTATTTGCCTTTATATTACAACAGTTAAAATAAAAGAAATAAATAAAATAAATAATAATAATAACAATAATCATATACAGCAAGTTGTTAGGCGAGGAGACCTCAAGAAACCCCCAGGCTTATAGGAGAGGCCACCTCGACATCACAATATTAAACAAGATAAGGGCTGCGAAGGAGTGCGGCAGAAACTAACTCAGAAACTATTTTAGTAAAAACTCTAGCACTTTGTTTTTAAACGTAGGAAAGCTTGACAAATTGGTAACTGAGGCAGGAAGACAGTTCCATACCTTAGGTCCTTGGTAAAGAATAGTGAATTTCTTGATGTTGGTACGACAGGGATGCACACGATAATTACCAGCTGTTCTTGTGTCATATTTATGGACTTGACTGTTTGTCATAAACAGATTGAGGAAAATTGGAGGCAGTAGATTATTGTGGTAGCAGAACATGAATTTAGCAATATCGAGGGTATTGATTTGGAAGATGTCTAAAATTTTCAGTTTGGTAAAAAGAGGAGCAGTATGTGCTCGATATTCTGAATTTGTAACAGCTCGCACCGCCCGCTTTTGTAAAGAATACTCATCGAAATGCACTTTTATCTCATACTGAATTTAGTTCGCCTGGAATTAAGACCGGCGTCTGAATCAATCCAGCCGGTCTAAATTAATTTGGTTCGGCCTAAATTCGAATTCGATTCGGCTCATGTGAAGTACGGCGTCTGAACCGGACCTAAATGACCGTCAGTCGGTCATACATGGAAGAGGGGAGGGTCCCCCTCTGGCACGATTTACGATTGGAAAAAAATAGAGGATCACGGATCCGACGGATAAAAAAAAAATAGGCAGTCTTTGACTACATGTGCCTAGTGATATGAAAACTAGTATCATCTGCAATGACTACATGATACAACAACAACAAGAAACTTTATTGTAAAATAAGTATCAACTGTAACAATTTATAATCATGTCTTTCTCATCGTAGAGAAATGTTTATTTGGTGGAATTTTGAATAATTATCGGCTTATCAGATAAGCTTGTTTCTGTTTTCAATTTTGAGTCTTTCGTAGCCCGCCGAGATAATTTTTTCGTCTAAATCACTTAAGAATAGTTCGAAAAAGATGTTCCTATTCAACTTTCAGCTTCTAGATGATAATTCTGGATTTTGTTGACCAAGACGTCGGTTGTGTAATATTCAAAGTTTTTCGGTTGCTCGCAAGTGTTGACAGATAGGTAACAAAAATTCTAATTAGTGCTGGTTTTTGCTCGATTTCGCTGAAATTTTAACACGATGAAGCTGGAATATTAAATAATAGATTTTACTTTTGCCGATGTTTGGAGCTATTTAACGGAGAAGTTATATATCGCTGCGAAGTCAGCGTATCAGATAACCTGAGTATCAGGCCTTTCTTAGCAAGAGGGTAGGGGTAGGGAGGAATTGAAGAGAAAGGCCTGACAAAAACGTTTTTATTGGCTCATGTCGTGCGTCCAGATTCTGGACGTTGCGCTGATTGGATAATTTACAATGCACCCTGACGTCACACCACCGCAAATAAAAATTTCATACTGGCGTATTCTGTGAACTGATCTCGACGAGAATGAAAACTTCGCTAGATATTTATTTTTATGGGATCATGGAAAGCGACGACTTCAAAACGGCTCTTGAAGTTACTCTACAGTTCTTTCCTGGAATTAAACTAAAAAGAGAGAACAGAAATTGTGCCTCGAAAGCCTGCTTGTCAAACGAAAAGACTTGCTCCTCAGAATTTGGTCGGCTCAAGATATCAGACTGGTTATTTTATCGTCCAGCTCTGAGTATTGGTCAGAAAACAGAGCTCTCTTTGTCCAGTGAGGGTCTTCGTTGGGCTCCTTGAGCTTCATTTTCACAAGTGCTGCTTCCCTTTGGAGTTACATCAGTTGTGAGATCGCTAGCCTCGAACAGGAATAAAACTACTTGCTGTCGAAGGTGTTTGTGGTCGGGAGCGCTTGAAGCTATAAGTCTTTCACCTCGTCGAGTGCCCTACCACCCGCAAATGCCTCCCGTAACCCAGCGAACATTCTGTAGCAATTCACTATTTTCCTAGTGCACTTTTTGCAAACAGTCCTTTTGCCATCTTCACTATATATCTTGAATGACAACAATTCTCATCTCAAGCAATAATTCCACAAGAATTATAGGTTTTCACACAAAACAGTAGAAACCTCTGCTAAAAGTTTCAGCAAACAGCGGCACTGTGGCAACACACTTTCCATACTCTGTGTGAAAATTTTCGAGGCAAATTGTGCAAATATTCTCGAAAACCCGCACGAAATTAAAAACAACCGCCGTTGCACGCAAAATTTATGCAAAGTAGACATGACAGCCGGAAATAATTCTGATTGGCTAATACGTATACTGGCGCTTGTCACGCTATGAGGAGGAGGAAGACTGCAATAAAGACCCTTGTGTCAGGCTTTTCTTTGCCGAATGCTTCCTTCTCCTTCCCCGCAAAAAGAAAAGCCTGATACTCAGGCTACGTATCAGAATACATTCTTTGCATAGCGTGCGTTTGGCGTGATGGTGCAATCGGATATTTTTGTTTACTCAGAAGCAAAAACTATTGTAGTCGAAAAAGGTCATTTCAACGACCTTTCAAACGAATATAAATTTAAATATTTGCCGAAATGAGTTTGTGGTTAAAAAAAGGTTTTTTGACCAGCGCTGCGGTTGGAACTTTTTCCCGCGAAAATCCCCTGTTGCAGTTGAGTTAAACCAAGTTAAACCTTAATAAACATAGGAAACTTACCAACGTCGTTGAACAAACGCGCGAGCACATGGAGCGATCGTAGCAAAAAGTTGCCAGTGGTCTCGAGTTGTTGGCGAAAGAATACGAGAAAAACCCAAGTTACGGACACACACGTGTGCACGATAACATTGTGCCTTGAGCTCTACGAGCACTAGGCAAAAAAACCCGAGTTACGGGCAAACGTATACACGATAACATGGTGCTTTGAGCACTATGAACACTAGGCCTCTAGGTGTACTAGGCACCAAAAAAGTGAAGGGGAGGACACTTCATGACATATTACACGAACAGCAAGTGTTACGGACGCACACGTATGCACGATAACATGGTGCCTTGAGCTCTACGAGCACTAGGCACAAAAATCGTTTTTTCCGAGTCACGAAAATAAGCAAGTAAGATGCTCTTTTTAATAACTTGTTCTTACACTAGAAACACTCAAGTGTGTTAAGGCTGCAGTGTTTCAACAAAGCAAAATCGGGAATGGCTCCATATTGCAAATCCCACCGACCTAAGTTACTCTGCATAGAAGGCTCTAACCATTCGAAGGACTTGCGTCTAAAGAATGGAGTGGGTAAAATCACGAATATCTGTTAATAATTAAGGTTCTTCACAGGTCACGCAAAACGTTCAGTTCACGAGTCACGAAGAATGATTTCCTAAATTCACGTTTCACGGAAACCCCGTGCGACCCTTTGCAAATTACTAAATGACGGGCATTCTGATATTTTTTCTCAGTTAAATTTAAGGAAATCTAAACATCCCATCCAATTCAAACTATGATATGTCGATTACGAACTGCCAAGCGATTCAGAAGAGCTGTATACATCGCCAATCTAACGCTTGGTTTACCGGCTCGGCTCAGAGAGCGAAACCAAGTTTGTACCACTCATTTGAATAAGCTATCACTGCTTTGTAACCCTCTCTTTTATGCTATCGCAACCGGAAACTAGTGGGTAATCCAGAGGAGGGTGGACAGGCATCACGTGACAATTTTGTACCAATCAGATTCTTCGCTCAACATGCTAATGGCGGACTCCGAAAATCTTCCAAAAGCGAGAGTAGTGGCAGTAATTTTTGGTTTTCCGTCGTTTGTCTTTAACGAATTGAGTTGGAATCCATCCCAATGATTTGATGTGAAGATGTTATTTCTTGAAAAGTCGAGTTTTTAAAGGTGAATAGTGGAACCAGAGAATTAACTCTGAAGTGTAAATTATAGTGCTACTTAAACCCATGAATAACCCACTGGGCGTTAGCCCTAGTAAAGGGAAACAGGGAACCACACGAGGCAAAGAAAAAATCTTTTGACCTCGGTGGGAATCGAACCCACGACCTCCAGAATAGATCTACCGTTACTCTGCCGACTGAGCTACAAGGTCGCACAGAGAAAGTCGGGGACGACAGAGTTAATT
>JAHPZR010048371.1:0-15498 GCA_019787425.1 Platygyra sinensis
ACCAAAAGTAAGAACAAATTATAGAAAGGGTTTTTAGCTGCACGCGCGCGCAAAAACACACGCGTCAGCTGAATGAATCAAAATTAGCCCACCGGAAGTTAAATCTTGCGTAAAATCGCGCGAACCGGAAATAAAATCTGCAGAAAATATTTTTTTCTAGCTCGAAATCTTGCTCGGTGACCTATCTTGATTTTTTGCATGCACGCACCATTCACGATGGCACTTCAAATATAAAAGTTTCAGAGAAAATTATCTAGTAGTACTTTTTGTAAGCCAAAAATCGCATTTTATTTAGATATATTCAATTCTACTAGACAACTTTTGTCCATACTGTCTGAAAGTTTAAGAATTTAGGGAATTTTCCAACAAAGAAATAAAAATGGTAGGTCACCGAATTAGTTTTTCCGATAATTTACAAAAACTGAAATTTAGTGGACGTTTTTGTGCACCGTGTGCGTTGCCATGGTAACTGATATGACGTCACAAGTACCCTCAAAGTGTAGCCCAGAAGACATGTAGTTTGCCCACACCATTAAATATAATCTTCTATCGTTTCGCAAACATTGCAGCAACGAAAAACTTTCTCGAGCCTCCTTAAGTGTGGAAATCAATGAGTGAAAATTTGAAAACCTTTATTATCTATTTCAAACTTCAAGGAATCAGTAAAATGCGACTCTAGGCAAAGATTATTAGCTACTTACATTCTCATTAGCAATTGTATTGATTTTCAATTTACCCCTAAACTAGTCTTTTGTTTATTTCTAACACCTTTCCAAGTCCTTTTTTTATAGTTTAATATATAGCTGTTACTAGTTCTCGTAGATTTTGTGCCCTTCTTACATTAATGTTTGTATTCATATATAATTTTAACTATTTTAGACTTCCTTCATATCATATAAATACCGTTTCGTTTTTCCTCTTCTTTTTTTTCTTTTTTTCTTGTGTGTGCATTTGTGCTTTAATCTTCTTGCTGACCTTTATTCTATTTCTATTAAATACTGATGTTAACTGGCTGCCTGGCTCCGCTAGCCCTTATGGTTATTCCAGGCAGCTAGTACTCCAATTTTACTATTAATAATTTCATTGAATTTTGAAACCTTTTGTTTAAAGCAAGAATAAATGTCAGTACAAATAAATAAAGATTGAATTGAATGCCGTGCCGGTTATGAAAGCATGTAAAAGGCTGAGCTTTTAAAATTAAGGCTGGGCAAAAGGGGTATCTTTTCTGTCATAATGGTCTTTAAATCTTTATTTATTATTATTTTTTTTTATTTATTTAGGGCTCGGGCGAATCCTCCCCGTATAAAACTTTGTAGAGTACCTTTCCCACGGGGGGGGGGGGGGGGGGGAGGGGGACTGAATGCGCCTACTGAAGAGATTGATGTAGTAGATTTGAAACGGCAGTACATAAAGAACACGGCATTAGGTAACTAGCGTGTGATTAATCTCAGAATGTACAAAACAATAGAATTGGAAACAGTTAATTTTTAAGGGAAAACTCAATTTACGATCCGTTCTAGAGGAGAATCTGGGCGCAGATTTGTAGCAAGGGTAGATCACAGCAAATAACTATGCAAGAACTAGCTTTTGGCAATTAGGGAGGGTTCCATGTTTTGTACCGACCCGGTCGCGATAGACTCCGGCGAAATCCTCGCAAGCGTGTGGCAAGAAGAGGGAACTTTGAAGTCCTGAAACGCTGCTACATCCGAGTTTAATATCCAATTGTGTTATGGAAAAGCTGTTAACCTTCAACATATGTGAAACTTAAAGTGGAGCAATGTGGAGATCTTGTAAGAAAGGCAACGGAACACAACTTACACAAGTTGCTCAGGGATATAAAGCGGGACATAACTAAATTCCACATTCTCTTACTTAACTTAAACTGAAGCAGCTTAGGACGTAAATACTGAAACAAAATTGTAACAGGCATATATATATTGGAGTTGTGGGCAAAAAGCATGAAACATTTTGGGAACTTCGGACGCCATTTCCCCGCGGTACCTCCGCAAAATCCACGCAGCATGTACGCACGTGTACCGCACATTATGGCTCAACAATAACCCAGGAAAAGAGGGGTTCCGTCTACGTGTCTCGCTCTTCCCATCGCTCCAATTTGAGCGGAGTGGCCCTTAGTATGGATGACAAAACTAGCGATGAAATGAACCTTGTTTGAGTTTATCTCATTTCCAAGTTTTCCTTCTTACATTTTCTAGAAGAAAAATATTCAGGCAAGTGGCAATTTTACAGCAATATGATACAGTTTAGTGCAACATATACTCTCTTAAAGTATAATAATACAGTACAGTGCAATGTTCCAATATCATGTACACGATCTATTTCAATACTGTTATGATACAGTAAGTCCACTGATATTCATTTTGACGAACACAAGGATGTAAGTTCTTGTCATACAACTGAGTATGGACTTGGTGACTGCACTTTAGTCTGGTATCTCCCCATTGATCTTTCCGGTTTGGTTGTACCTGCCAGAGGCGACGCCTCCACCGGCTAAGTTCTCAGGATCATAGAAACACACAAGCCCCTCCACCACGGCAAGGTGGCAGTCTAAGAGAGGGGATGTTCTTTTTTTCTTTCATTTATTAAATCGACTTGTCAGCTTCCTTTTATAGTGCTAAGTTGCATGAAAAACAGGAATTGAAAACAATTGAGAAAGCGAGGCAGAAATCCCAGTACTTCAACCCATGAGAATCCAAAACGTTTCTTGTTTTGAAACATGCTTGACTAAGCAGAAAAGCGAACTCATTAAAAACCGGACAGTTATGCAAATTTAGAAGCTTTCTGCTGGTACTTCTCAGCAGGCCTTAGAAGAGCACTGCACGCCTTATCGTTCAAGGACGTCTAAAAAGCCACGACGGCAACGGCAATGGCAACGTCGCTCGATAAAAATTTTAATGAGCTAGCAGAGCAATGGCTGTGTATGTGCGTTATAATTCTTGGTACATTTCTTTGCCGCCCTCTGCTAAGAGACAACGTGAAATAACCAAATTCTGGGTTGTCTGGAGGACGTGAACGATGACGGCTACTTTTTAAAATTTATATTCCGAATTTAACGCTGCGTTCCATTTTCAATTTCGAGATTAGATTTGTAGGTAAAACATAAGTTCATTTTGTAATCGACGTTGTCCTCGGCATCACCGCATTTCAGTGATAGATGCGTAATGGACACAAACAAAGAATTTCCTTACAACAACGGATATATGGTGACCCTCAATGCGCATTCAAGAGAATCACTTTTAATATATACCGGTAGTCACACAATTTATTTTAATTAAGATCTTTTCCGTTTGTTCACATTTAACACTGACAGGTATCTCGTTTACTTACAACGAAACTGTTAACCCTTTCCACATCAAGCCCAAAGTCATGCCTGATACCACAATAGGCCCTTTGCAGCTGTGTTCACGTGACCACAATTTTCCTAAAAACATCATATAATATGGGCTATAACTTAAACGGAATGCCAGAAATGGAAAGAGCATATCGTTAAAGAGTAAATTAATACGTCAGTTTGAATTTTTCAAACATTTAGAGTACATTAATTTATGGAAAATGTTGGTGGAGAGCAAGGCCTTGCTCGCCAACAACTTTTTCCATACAAGTTTTCTTCGCTTTTTTCAAATTTAGACCGTCATAAAATCTCATTCTTTAATGACAGGGGCCTCAAACTTGACCATTTTGATGTTTTCGACATACTTTTTTTTCCATTTCTGGCATTCTTAAAGTTGCAGCCCATAATGTTCTGAAACTCGGAAGGTCACGTGACGACTTAGCTGCAAAAGACCTATTCGATCCGCTTACGGACTCTTGATGGTAGCTAAGATATTGTCTGCAGTCAAGAGCTATACTCGGGATTAATATATTGGTTCCTTATAGTGGAACAACTCGTTGTGGCCAAAAACAAAAACAAAAACATTCATTCACGTGTGTGATTTTTTCCCCATTCATGCAAAACCATTGCCAAACCCAATCAGTTGATTTTATCTTTGAACTTGTGTTATCAAAATATAGTTTCTTCCCTTATTCCTGGTACATTGAGCAATCTGGCTCTGGCGTGTTCCACTTCTTTGATCGGAGAACTTGTTTCCGTGGGAATTTATCTAGTAAATTAAAAATTCCTTCATCAGGAATAATAATAATAATAATAATAATAATAATAATAATAATAATAATAATAATAATAATAATAATAATAGTAATAATATTTCCATTATATGCATGTGGAGTTTTCTTTAGTCATTAGGTTCTTCCAAGGTAATGTGTTGAATCATTTTAACGTTCATCTCATTTATTTATTTATTTTTTTTTTGCTTTAACAGAAAGCTTTTGAAGAATTGATCAGGAAAAAGCAAAGAGTTACAAGTAATGGTGTTGTGCTGCCATCCACTGAAGAATTTTTGAAAGAAAAGATCGAGTTGCTTGGAAATCGAGTTGATATCTAGTTCAGAAATTGGCATAACTATGCGACAAATTCATTAGGGTGCCTGTGAGTTATTAAGGACCCATTAAGTTTAATTAAGTTAATTAACGTTGGTAAAAACAAAAACAAAAAAGAACATCCCCTCTCTTAGACTGCCACCTTGCCGTGGTGGAGGGGCTTGTGTGTTTCTATGATCCTGAGAACTTAGCCGGTGGAGGCGTCGCCTCTGGCAGGTACAACCAAACCGGAAAGATCAATGGGGAGATACCAGACTAAAGTGCAGTCACCAAGTCCATACTCAGTTGTATGACAAGAACTTACATCCTTGTGTTCGTCAAAATGAATATCAGTGGACTTACTGTATCATAACAGTATTGAAATAGATCGTGTACATGATATTGGAACATTGCACTGTACTGTATTATTATACTTTAAGAGAGTATATGTTGCACTAAACTGTATCATATTGCTGTAAAATTGCCACTTGCCTGAATATTTTTCTTCTAGAAAATGTAAGAAGGAAAACTTGGAAATGAGATAAACTCAAACAAGGTTCATTTCATCGCTAGTTTTGTCATCCATACTAAGGGCCACTCCGCTCAAATTGGAGCGATGGGAAGAGCGAGACACGTAGACGGAACCCCTCTTTTCCTGGGTTATTGTTGAGCCATAATGTGCGGTACACGTGCGTACATGCTGCGTGGATTTTGCGGAGGTACCGCGGGGAAATGGCGTCCGAAGTTCCCAAAATGTTTCATGCTTTTTGCCCACAACTCCAATATATATATGCCTGTTACAATTTTGTTTCAGTATTTACGTCCTAAGCTGCTTCAGTTTAAGTTAAGTAAGAGAATGTGGAATTTAGTTATGTCCCGCTTTATATCCCTGAGCAACTTGTGTAAGTTGTGTTCCGTTGCCTTTCTTACAAGATCTCCACATTGCTCCACTTTAAGTTTCACATATGTTGAAGGTTAACAGCTTTTCCATAACACAATTGGATATTAAACTCGGATGTAGCAGCGTTTCAGGACTTCAAAGTTCCCTCTTCTTGCCACACGCTTGCGAGGATTTCGCCGGAGTCTATCGCGACCGGGTCGGTACAAAACATGGAACCCTCCCTAATTGCCAAAAGCTAGTTCTTGCATAGTTATTTGCTGTGATCTACCCTTGCTACAAATCTGCGCCCAGATTCTCCTCTAGAACGGATCGTAAATTGAGTTTTTCCCTTAAAAATTAACTGTTTCCAATTCTATTGTTTTGTACATTCTGAGATTAATCACACGCTAGTTACCTAATGCCGTGTTCTTTATGTACTGCCGTTTCAAATCTACTACATCAATCTCTTCAGTAGGCGCATTCAGTCCCCCTCCCCCCCCCCCCCCCCCCCGTGGGAAAGGTACTCTACAAAGTTTTATACGGGGAGGATTCGCCCGAGCCCTAAATAAATAAAAAAAAATAATAATAAATAAAGATTTAAAGACCATTATGACAGAAAAGATACCCCTTTTGCCCAGCCTTAATTTTAAAAGCTCAGCCTTTTACATGCTTTCATAACCGGCACGGCATTCAATTCAATCTTTATTTATTTGTACTGACATTTATTCTTGCTTTAAACAAAAGGTTTCAAAATTCAATGAAATTATTAATAGTAAAATTGGAGTACTAGCTGCCTGGAATAACCATAAGGGCTAGCGGAGCCAGGCAGCCAGTTAACATCAGTATTTAATAGAAATAGAATAAAGGTCAGCAAGAAGATTAAAGCACAAATGCACACACAAGAAAAAAAGAAAAAAAAGAAGAGGAAAAACGAAACGGTATTTATATGATATGAAGGAAGTCTAAAATAGTTAAAATTATATATGAATACAAACATTAATGTAAGAAGGGCACAAAATCTACGAGAACTAGTAACAGCTATATATTAAACTATAAAAAAAGGACTTGGAAAGGTGTTAGAAATAAACAAAAGACTAGTTTAGGGGTAAATTGAAAATCAATACAATTGCTAATGAGAATGTAAGTAGCTAATAATCTTTGCCTAGAGTCGCATTTTACTGATTCCTTGAAGTTTGAAATAGATAATAAAGGTTTTCAAATTTTCACTCATTGATTTCCACACTTAAGGAGGCTCGAGAAAGTTTTTCGTTGCTGCAATGTTTGCGAAACGATAGAAGATTATATTTAATGGTGTGGGCAAACTACATGTCTTCTGGGCTACACTTTGAGGGTACTTGTGACGTCATATCAGTTACCATGGCAACGCACACGGTGCACAAAAACGTCCACTAAATTTCAGTTTTTGTAAATTATCGGAAAAACTAATTCGGTGACCTACCATTTTTATTTCTTTGTTGGAAAATTCCCTAAATTCTTAAACTTTTCAGACAGTATGGACAAAAGTTGTCTAGTAGAATTGAATATATCTAAATAAAATGCGATTTTTGGCTTACAAAAAGTACTACTAGATAATTTTCTCTGAAACTTTTATATTTGAAGTGCCATCGTGAATGGTGCGTGCATGCAAAAAATCAAGATAGGTCACCGAGCAAGATTTCGAGCTAGAAAAAAATATTTTCTGCAGATTTTATTTCCGGTTCGCGCGATTTTACGCAAGATTTAACTTCCGGTGGGCTAATTTTGATTCATTCAGCTGACGCGTGTGTTTTTGCGCGCGCGTGCAGCTAAAAACCCTTTCTATAATTTGTTCTTACTTTTGGTAAAGTATAAAACAAATTCGAAGCACTTCTTGTATCTATAGCTATGACTTTTATTCACTTGAGTGAAGAAAGGATCAAACGCTGATTATAGACATAAGTCTAATAAAACGTTAAAGCAGCCATAAGGTGGGTATGTTCGAAATATTCTAATTAAAGGTCTTTTTAAAATAACTAAATGACAGACTTCTCTACCTTTTCATACACCTCAACTTGTGAAGTCCCTGCACTTTTATGCCTTAAGCTTGAAAAAGGTACTCTTTTGGGGCGGAGCCTTCCCGTATAGGCCACTTAAAAGAATATACTATTTTCCCGTCGCATTCACATTGCGGACGAATAATGAAAAAAAAAATGTAGCTAATATGACGACAAATGTCGTTCTTTATGCGACATCCGATGCTCGCTGTAATAAACATGATACAATATCAATAACAATATATCTTCTGGGTCCTACTACTTGAACAAACTTGAAACCTAAATCCTTGAACAGTGGCGATCACAAAAAAAAATCGTAAAATTGCACACACTTTACCCACAATGTATGTTGCAAATAATTCTTGAGTCTTCAGGTAGATATTTAACAGTCGGTTTTCATGTGTGTTACTTCGAGCTGATTTCATATGATAACCGAAAAATCCTTGCAACTTACAATTAGAAATTTGCACCTCTAGCCATTTTACTTAAGGCACTTCCTTCCCTGTTCATTAGTGTATCAAAAATGCCAAATTCCTCAACTTGGCCATTTTGAAAAACTACTATCATGTCACAGTCTGTAATTGTGTTCAAACGATGAGCTATAGTAATAACTGTGGAGTCCTTCAATTTCTCGTTCACTACATTCCAAATTGTTTGCTCCGTGTCTGGATCGACGTGTGCAGTGGGCTCATCTAAGATGACGATCTTGTTTTGTTGCAACAGCACACGAGCCAAACAGATGAGCTGCCGTTCTCCAACACTGACATTTGCGCCATGTTCCAACAACTCGTGATCAAGCTGTCCCCTGAGACCTCCCACAAACTCTTTCAGCCGCACATCCTCCAAGGCTTGCCATAAATCTGCTTCATCAAATTGTCCCAGAACATCGAGGTTTTTCCTTAGCGATCCACTGAAAAGGACAGGACTTTGGCCGAGAACGGATATATAACGCCGAGCCTCTTGCAAGTTCAGTTCCTTTATAGCAACCTTGTCAATAATGATGTCTCCATGGGCATCTGGCGTGCGCATAAGAGATGCTACAAAGGACGACTTCCCAGCTCCCGTGCGGCCTACAACGCCAATCTTTGCCCCTCCTTTGATGTCGAGATTGATTTTCTTCAGCACTTGAGGTCCCCCCGGATAGTAGGTCATTGACACCTCTCGGAAGGTGATATTTCCTGCGCTAGGCCATTGTTCAGGGGGAAGTTGTGAGACTTTGTATCCAGGTTCAGAGTCCAGCTTGGTGTAGGTCATAACTCTTTCAACAGACGTCATGTAATTCTCGACATCTGCTGTTTTCCTCACCGTGTATTGAGTCAGTGCCATTGTCTGAATGACGTAGACCAAAGCAAGACCGGCAACAGCTGGTTGGAGGAAGAAAAACGTTGGAAAAATCGTTCATTTTTCTCTCAGTGTTCCGTTTAAAAAAGCTCTTGGCGTTTTAAAAAAAATAACTGTAAGACGTCCCCATTTGCCTTTTACCACCAGGGCACAAGATTTATACGAGACTTTAGTGTCGGACACATACGTACAGCGTTGCATAATAGCGGACACAACAATTTCATATTGCGCAAACATAATTATTTTGGATTACTATATAAGTGATTGTACACCTACAGGCATCTTGAGATACCAAAACTGCCACTAGAGCCACTGAGCCGATTAACCGGGAAGCTAGGACGTCCATGTGCACACCCAGCCATCTTCTACTTGCCATCACCATGATATACGACTGATTGTAAACATCTAGATATCTGCAGCAACAGATAGAAACAGAAATCACTATCAATATCAGTCCTTGGAATCTTAAATAAATATATTCTTTTTCAATACCAAGTATATGAGAGGTGCAAAAAGGAGATGTAGGTTTCTCAGCATTCATCTGGGACCATCTGGCCACAAAGTAATAGCTAACCAAATCTAGATTCCGGGTTAGGGTTAGGTGGGTGAATACGCCTGAGTTTTTCATCCAGGTCGAATCGGTTGCAGATAGAACCGATGCGTCATTACCGCGATCTGGTGCGTCATTACCGAGATCATGACCTAGGAGACAGGAGGCACACCCTACTTGGCGATCTTCTGGTAAGAAGTGACTTGGACCCATGAATGGGTCGCTAGTCCATCAGATTTTGCCAACACCTAGCCTGTGCCCATTCATACTGTTGACAAAAACAGGCGCCGCGCGAGTTTTAAGTGTCTTGGCTGGCAACATGCCACAATTAAGTCAGACTGACTGTCTTGATTCAAATCCGTAAAAGTACCTCGAGGTTCAAAGTTCAACGAAATTTATCATCACTGCCTCATGAGCATACTATAACTTGTCATTATTTTATTGTTCGACGATGCCAGTGAATTCCATCGTCGCAACCGGCCGTTGGGGGCAAGGTTCAAACCTCCACTGTTTTACATAGAAAAAATTACCCCTGCGAGTATACACATACTTAATCCTAAGGCCCCGTCCATCCCTCAAAAAACAAAAGAATTAAAATAAATATACCTATAAAACTGATCGATGAAATCTCTTTGTCTTCCTCTTGTCCGAATCGTGTCCAGTCCATTCAAGGTCTCGGAAAAATGAGAGAACACTGGACTACGACACGTTGATTCCAATCTTTTCAGGCTTCTAGACGTCTTTAAGTAATACTTTGATATGTAAATTACTAATACAGCCAAAGGCACAACAACAATCAGTAGCCAAGGGTTTGTGAAAGTAGGGACAAGAACTGTTGTGAGAAGCAATAAAACTAACTGGATTGACATCAAGAACGTTTTGGGTAGCACTTCATCCATGCAGCCTACGTCTTTTGAGAAGCGATTCATGATTCTTCCCACAGGATTAGAATCAAAGAAATGAACCGGAGCTTGTAGAACGGCCATCACCATTTTATCATGAAGTCTCTCAGAAGACCTCAGAGAAGCCAAAAGAAATCCATGAGCTCGAGCGAAAGCAAGCACAAAAGATGCACCAACGAGACAGCCATAGATTGTTAAATTTCTTCGGTCTTTCTGATTATCTGGGAGTTGCCTCGTCAATATCGAAACCCACAAGTCAGGAGAAACTATCATTGCTGAAAAAAATGCAAAAAACAAGACAAACTAGTTGAGTGAAGAGATAGCTTTAAGAGAGATGCCAATAACAATGAAATCCATGAATACGTGCAACATTGGGACGAAAACTCCAAGCAGTTCTAAAGAGATTGATCGTTGGCGGAGCTTGGTCTGTACTGAACTCGAGATCTGTTTACTTTGGAATCATTGTCTTGCCTAGATCTCGGAATCTTCGGTTTACATCAGCCTGGAGAATTGTTTCTAAAATTCCTTCAGGTCTTTCTGGGAAATCCCTGATTTTAATACTACATTGCGTTTAAGCAATCAGGAAGCTCAGCTAGAGGACCAAACAAAAACATAGGCAGAGAAACGTAAAGCAAATTGAGGCAATCACCTGTAAGCTAGAAAGAGAGATCACCTTATCTTGTTAAAGGTCAGATCAACGTACGTTGATTTCACACACTTCCAGTATTACGGTGAGCGCCTTTGATCTGTCTTATGCAATTAGCACCCTTATCGATGTTAATAGTTTTGAGGATTCCGTGTACTTTTGAACGCGACCCGTTTTTTGTATTTAGAAAGAAAAGACCTTATTGATCTTGATTTGCATGCGATATTAAATGGTCAGTTCTCTTTTCAATTCTGGGTACTACACTAGCCACCTTGCTAAATAACAGCTAAACGGTTTACCTTTCAAAAAACTGAAGGAGACCTACCTCTTCAGGTGACTTACCTTGCGTTAAAACGCACAAACAAACTATTCCCAATATCGCCAAAGGATGCAACCCGCTTCTTAGGTAGTCCCAATAAAGCTTAGATGACACCACTCCAATTGTGCGATCTTCGTCCGATATTTCAAGGCCCTTGGCCTCACTGGCTAATGGAACCATTCTACCACCACCCTCGGAGATTTTCCGTTCCTCTTCATCGCCCTCTTCCGTGTTGTTATTCGACTCGTTTTCCTGCATAACTTTCTTATAGAGTGGATCAACAGTTGTACTGAGAATACTGTTGCTTTGTAGCTCCGTAAAACTTCCTTTCCCCAGTACGTAACCTTTGTACAGGACAATCACTTCGTCGGCTTCTTTCATGTGCTGTTCTTGATGAGAGGTTAATACTCGAGTTTTATCACCCAGTAGCTCTTTGATGCACCTTTCAAAGATGTGTTTTCCAACTTTAAAGTCCACAGCACTCAGAGGGTCGTCCAACAAGTAAACGCCTCCATCAGCGTAGACTGCGCGTGCTAAATTGACTCTCGCCTGCTGACCACCACTCAGAACAGCCCCGCGCTCTCCAACAATAGTCTGGTCGCCGTCAGGGAACTGTTTGACGTCTTCGTAAAGGGCACATGCCTCGATTGTTCTAGCGTACCTGTTTTCGTCGTACGGATGACCAAACAAAATGTTCTCTCGTATAGTTCCGGAGAAGATCCAAGCTACTTGGGGTACGTAAACAAGGGGGCCTTGACAGCTAATTGTTCCGCTTGTGTCCGAGACTTCGCCAGCGATTGCTGAGAGAAGAGTAGATTTTCCACTTCCTACTGGTCCAGTGATGACTGTCAAACTTCCTGGTGATGCTGTAAATTGGACATCGTTCAGGATGAATTCATCATCTCGATTAGTTTGCTTAAACGTCAAATTGGATACACACAAAGCGAATGGTTTATCAGGATCTTTCACCTCATCGTGATCAGAACTGAAAACATTTCCATTTTCATCAATAGTAACTTCTCCTTCACAACTATTTGATTTGGTTAAGGTGCTGTCCGTGCTTCTTGTGTCGCCCAAGAGCTCATCGGAAGAGATCGCAGCCGCTAAATTTTCTAATAGTAGAAAATCTTCTATTCTGCCTAGCGAAACGTAAGCGTCATAAGTTCCTAGCATGCCATAGGCCAGATAAATGCACGTGCTTAATCTCAATACATTGATGTAAGAGATTAACATGAAAACATTAACAGGTGTGAGAGCACGACCAGTCAGCAAAAGGGTAATCACTGACACCAGTGTGGCCATTGGTGCTGAAGTGTACTCTAAGCCAGCAACACCTGACAGAACGGCGCTCTTCTTACGGATGATGTTCATTTCACGTCTGCAAAGAAACAAAGCTTATTTCAGAATTTAGACAACGGAATGAAATGAGATTGTGTTACGTTACTTAACCAGATTTTGGTTTTCGTTTTTTTATGTCAAAAAAGCTATTATTGCTTGTCGATACTCGTGAGCATGGTGGACTATAGCTTATTGTTTGTGTCGCTGAACAGTCAGCCGGGATCAAGCAATCCGGCCGGCCTCACGTCTCCACTCAGGTGCATTGACCTACATGGTTATGGTGGACTGATTTAATATTGGAGAGGGGTCATTTTATGTTGAACTATCCTTGCGTGCAGATGGAGTTAAAATTCTTCTAGCCGCTTGGGAGAGTGAATAAGGAAATAATACAGGCGCCGACCTGATGGTCTACAATTTATATTTTACCAAACAGTTAAGCAATATCATACTGTTTGGCCACAGCAAGCATTGCCTATAGAGCTTGCTAAATCCATGGACCTTATCAGACGCATTCCTACTCTGAATACCCACTTACCCCAATAAATAATTTTCTACTATTCCTTTGAGGGACCGTAAAAGGTCTGTTAGTCCAATCGAACAAAGAACCTGTATCAGTTTTGATACGTTTCACTCTCAAGACGACATTCTCCAGCCAAGATCGTTAAGACTCTCCCTTAAAAAACCCTTGAGCGAAGAAAGGAGCTGAGGAGTACTGGGAGCTACTGTACTGTCTGGGGATCTCGGGTAGCAGATTGAAACATAGAAGTTCTGTTTTGAGTGTTGACTTCGTGTTGTATTATCACGCTTGCAAAAACTACAGGAACTTAATTTGGCGTTCCTATAGCAGCGGCTATATAAACATAAGCTATCTTTGAAAAAAAAAACAGTAACAGTTTCAGTAAACGGTAGCTAGATTCATGGAATCCTCACTAAACAGCTCACTTGCAGCTATGATATCTCAGTCCCTACCTTCGAGCGCTTTTTATCTTTTCTCGGTATTCATCTTCCCACGCATGCGTCTTGATCGCACGTATCCCAGAAACCACTTGGTTCATTAAGGAGATGCGCCGGTCGGATTCTGCTGCTATGCGCAGGCGTAGTTTAGCACTAGCAGTGGACAGCCCGGCAAAATACGGGACAAGTAAGCACAAGAAAATCACTCCCATTAGCGCTTGCCTGCCAATCAAATATAAGAGTAAAAATGTCACAACAAAGAGTTCAAGTAATGTAAAACCTCCCGAGAAAAACAAGTTGACAGCGTCATCTTCTAGTCGCTGGACATCATTTGATATTAGGTCAATGACGTGTCCCGTTGAGAACTTTAACAATACCTGTTTCCCGAGAAGAAGCGTCTGCAAAAAAAAAATTCCAAGAGGTAAACATCATTACGAACTGAAAATTAACAGGGATACAACAGATAGTTTAGTGCATCAACAGGGTAACTGCAGGGGAAAATGAAACTCTAAGCCTATAAAAAAAATCTTAGAAATGCAAGAGCACCAAATTTTTGTGAACCCGGATCAGTGGCTTGAAATAATATGAATATGTAGAAAAAAATCCCTGGCTGGGGGACTGACCCTTAATCATGAGCATCACTTCTAAATAATCCCTTCCCTAAAAGAGGTAGTTTCATAGATGAAAATCTGCAAATGCCGATCTATTATGAAGAACGTCAGGAGCCCATTACCCTCCTGAGGGCGTTTGTTCATGGTGTAATCGATAAGTGATAGTAATTGAACCGAGTTGAATACAATTCAGTGAGCAATCGCTCGAGTAGTTTCAAAATCGGACGAGCGCGCGCGAAGCGCGAGGCCGATTTGAAATAACGAGCACGATTACTCCTTGAATTGTACGACACGAGGTCCAATTACTAATTAATCATATCTATAACAAATTTTGGAATAAAATTGTCTTTTGGGAAGTTCTTTTGAGTGAAAACATCTGTAGCGCTTTTCATAAATGTTGAAAACTGTGCGAAACATTGCGAAAAAAGCCAAAAAAGCGCGCGTAATTGACGTGCAAATCACATGGGTATCCAATTACAGGGATCCAATTACAAAAAGTTCAAATCAGACACCTGTAATTGGACATCCACGTGATTGCGGGCCAATTACGTGACAAATAGGCGCGCAGAGAACCAATCACGATCGAGAACTTTATTAAAGATAGTATTATGATGAAAATCGCTTTTCCACAAAAAAAAACATACCCAATTTAAGACTAGACTGCAAAAACCATACCCTATTTGAGATCAAATTGGCCAAAATCGATACCTACCTGACCAGAACGACTGAACTATACCCTATGGAGCCGCACTCACCAGCTATATAACCCCATACCGTAAAATTCCGAAATAACGGTCCCCGCGTTACTTAAGGATGTAGAGGCAAAACAGCCGCTACTTACGGTTAGCCGTTGCTTACGGTAGCCGTTACTCTCGGATGGTTAAAAAAACGTTTGTACGGTAACAGTCATTTCGGACAAAGCGGATGAAATTAAAAGTTCCAATTATGTGTGTTTCTAACTACCACATAAACAGAGCAGATTGTATAAACGAAAAAGGTCCCAAATGTTAGTACTGAACAAACTATTATATCATATAATATCGCGAAGCAACTGCCAGCTACACTACAGTGTATCATTTGACTCTGCTCCCAGCCAAATACAGCTCATACATCATAGTTTTTAGAAGTCCGATATAAAATCACAAAAAAAACTAATTAAGTTGCTCCGTCCTGCAGCCAGACTGCTTCATCTGCTGTGCACTTGAGATCAAATAGTTTCTCATTTAGTGACTTCTTCCAAGAGGCCCTACTTTCGGGTTCAGTAGGAAGACAGGAAATTATAACGTTACTTTCGGGAAGCTGTTATTTTTCGGGAAGGTACTTCCAGAATTCCTTCGGCCGTAAGAGAGTAACCTTCTCCCCAAGCCCAAATCTTTATTCTCCCGATAACAATTCGCGTATTAGTATCACCCAACTAGTGGACTAATGCAAATCCTGCATTTTGATTGGCTACGCTACTAGGGGACTATTAGCAATAGTCATCAAGTAGC
>JAHPZR010048373.1:0-20887 GCA_019787425.1 Platygyra sinensis
TTATCACTGATTTTTTTGTAAAACTATATCCACTCATAGTGGTTCCAAGTGACTTAAAAGCATCTTTCATGAATTAGATCCAAGAATCAACTAAGGGTGCGTTTTCTTTTAAGAAAACCCAAGAATTTGGATTCTGAAATCCCGAAAGACTCTGAAAACGGCTTTGCGCGTTCCTTGTACTAGACATGATCCAATACCAGATCTCTCGGAATCATGGTGGCGTTCAAAAAAGACCCAAGAATCCCCACGTCTGGAAGTGGACCTCTTCGGTTCATTTGACACACCATGATCTGAGAAGATCTCGGATTGATCTGTTTGAGTATAGAAACGCAAATCCATTTTCGGATTCTTTAGGATTTAAGAATCCAAGTCTGGGCGTTTTCTTAAAGGAAAACGCACCCTAAGTTAACCTAAACCAACACAGTTCTTGGTTTAAACTCATCACATGATATGCAAAACTATTATATTACGATTTTTAATCTGTCTGTGGCGGTGTACATAAATGTTGTTGTTTGCTTTTGCGGGATCGTTAGCGCCATATACATCGTATACATCAGAGGACGACCAGTCACCTGCGCATCTCTACTTGACCAAAAGTCATTACTGGCGCTGTAAACTGTTGCTTGAACTGCCTGAACAAATAGGCCATTGCAGAAAACGTGAGAGGCCTGGGAAAGCGTATAGGTTGTTTTCCCGTTTGTTTGAAAAACTGAGATATTCTAAATGAAAATCAACTAAATCTTGAGAGTCTTAACCAGGACTCGATGGTGTTTAGAGGGGGAAACGTGGCATAATTGGTGAGCGCGTCAAATGTCCAGAGCCACAAAATTATAAGGGTTTGTCATGGAATTTTGCCACTTTTGCAAGGCTGTCATTTGCATAATTTTCCGCTGAAACCTTAAACTTGGCTGGATAGCTTATCATTCAGTAGAATTTCAGTTGAAATGTATAGATTTTCTCATCCACTCAAGTATAGGAAACTCGGCCCCAGTCCTCTCACGTTTCTGTCGATGGGCTATATCTGCTTGTCGCCATCTTCACGATAAAATACCTTTTGTAACATGAAAATTGTCACATACCTTGTAGATCACGATATGATCATTAGAAAAACAAGGTTTTTCCCCTTTATCAGTTGCCTTTGCTTTCCCCCCGCAGGTCGTTGGCAGTGGTGTAATCCGCTTCGTCCCCTAGCTTCAGACTCGTGACGCCAAAAAGGTTATCGTGTTTTGTTGACTTGGGTTTTTGCCCGTCGCCGTAGTCCTCGCCGATAGCGATCGCTGTCTTGGAGCTTCGCGACGATTCCTGTCACAGAATTATTTTCACGAAAAAAGGACTTAAAGCATGGAGCTTACACAATTTCCTATTTTCCTTCTGCAGTATGTAGTGCCGTGTTCTTTTTTTTATTTTTGTTGCTCAATAATTGGACTCTCTGCTACATAAGGGTAGTGAATACCTCGGCTCCCCCAAGATTTCTATAAGTTTTAACGATGGAGTGTTTACGTGGTCGCAACTATCGTTGCTGATAGTTTGACCCCGCGAAAACTTAATATTCTTAGAAACAAATATTGCCCGAGAAGCGAAGTTTCGGGTGGCAAAATGTGCTATTTTCCGTTGTCCATTAATGTCTTCAATTGTTCACCCGGGGGGTTAAATTTTCTTTTCCGCGCGCTAGTTCAAAAGTCCTAGTGAATTATTTACAACTTTTTGGATGAAAGGCAAATGAAAGCCCTAAATGTAAAATTTGAAAAGGAACAGCCCATTGCGAGTACTATCAATCCACCCGGGCACTTTCCTCGGCCGGGCATGACGGGCTGATAGTTTCGTCTGCTGAAAGGACACTATCATGTCAGGTGATCCAATTTAAACCAATCAATAGCATTCCCCCGGTGAAAAATGTACGTGGTAAACTATAAGACGTTTAATAGCTGATATGAGACCGACCTTTCCCGGCAAAACTTAATTCGTTCACGATTCTAATTTCTGTTACTAGTACGCTCGGCTGGTGCGAAACCACTAAGTCGCTAGGCGCGAGCGCTTTGGTTTGGTGATACAGTGCAGACTATCTTCCTCTGTGAAG
This sequence comes from Platygyra sinensis, assembly GCA_019787425.1. NCBI lineage: Eukaryota > Metazoa > Cnidaria > Anthozoa > Scleractinia > Merulinidae > Platygyra > Platygyra sinensis. The sequence goes on from JAHPZR010048373.1 coordinate 2,078, forward strand.
CTATTGTCATCCGAATTAATTTCAGACTTTCATGGGAAGTTTTCCATGACTGGTTCAGACTGTGCTCGCAAAACGACCTGTAAGGACTGTAAGAGACTTTAATTTGTCTGGATTGACCAGTGTGGTTCTTCATTTTACACGCGAACTGTGTGTCCATTTGCACCGTGATGTCAGTTCTGTTGGGTGCACATGTCCCCATTAACGCCCACATTTTCCCTGTCACAGAAGTGGCCGAGATCTCCGGCGGGATTAAATGGCGCGTAGTCAAACGATTGCTCTGCAGCGAGATCGGAGGAGAAGACGCAACACCAAGTCATGACGATTTTTAACCCGTCTGGTTGTCAATGCGTATTTGCTCGTCTCATGCTTCCTAAGCACATTGGTCTTTCTGTGGTTGATTTGGGGGTCCCAAACATAAAAATGGAAAAAGGGGGTTGTGTTTAAAAACAGTGAAAGAAGTCAAAGAATTACGACGTCTGTTGTAAAATCAAAATCCTCTTTTAGCTTGGAATCGTCATCTCTAAGTCGATAAAAAACCTTCTCCCGTCCCTTCTGCGCAAGCTGTCATTTCCCTACCCACTACCTCCCCAACTGTAAATGATTATGAGCGCATAAACTGTCAAGGCAACAGAGTCAAGAGAGCCGTCGATCTGTGCGAGAACATGATCGTCAGGGCACTCTCAGCTGTGCTAGTTTTCACAAAACGAGAGAGATTAATCGTGGACCCATTTCTCTTGGAAGCCAGGAGTTGACACTCCACAATTCAACAATAGCCTCAGGTTTTTACTACACTCTGGTAGAAAATTACGTTTCAATTAAAGTAGCCTGAAAATAATAGCTTACTAAGATAGAAAAACAATAAAGTGATAAATAAGATAAGCCATACCCCAACTGAAAACAAGGATGGTTAAAGAATGGACAAAGAGGTCGCATCGGAATTATGAGCGACGAACTTGAAAAACCCGTTAGGCTAAACGTTTCATACATGCGCAAACACCCGTGACGTGTCCGGCTTAGCCAGTGAGTACTAGAAACCTAAGGCCACCGCGAGTTACTACCTGACCAATCATTGTTTTTCATAGATGACAATCCCGCAATGGCCCCGAGCATCGGGGCTCTGTTGTCAGATTTGTGTTTATGCAACACAGGCGCCTCCAATCCGACTTATCTACAAGTCTGTTTACGAACCTGTCCGAGAGTGATTTAAGAACCTCTTTCCCGTCCATGGATAGACTGCATGCCTAAAAAAATCAAAGGCAGTAAAAGACGGGATCATCTTCCAGATAGCTGTGACAGCCGGAACGGGGCCAAACCCCTTGGCCAGCTGTACTATGTGCCGAAACAAGCAGTGAACACGTCTTTAAACGGAACGGCTGTTGCCCTGCACAGGGACCCTCCACGTCCATAGCCCATGATCGGGATGATATCCACGCAAGCATTACCGTTCTTGTCTACCAGGCACTACATCACTGACACGACAGACCGACGCCATTATGCCGCGTTTTTAACACAACGGTGTAATATGCGGGGTTAGCTACGATTTTGCGAAAGGAGCTACTAGAATTACGGCTGGGTGGCGGCCACCCCAACTGGCACCCCACTGCCGATCGTCTGGACGGCTCCTGCCACGATTCGGGCTGACTACAGGTATTGCCGCGGCATTTTCCAACTACTATAGGTCTCGTGGCAGTTTTTGCTCCATCTAGCGCCCCAAAGTGAGCATTAACTCGCTGTTCTGCCTCCAAGCAGCTGCCATTGTTGCGCGTTTTTTAAAACTCGTCAGAGCAAGGGTTCCGATTCCGTGCTTCCTCTTTTGAGCCATTGGTCGACCCAGCCATGTTTTTATCATGCCCTTCCCCCATTTCATCACAGGAACAACCTATCTAACTAAGGTTTTAATGGCCTTTTAATGCGCACGCCGAGCTGATAGAACTCAAAACCTACCAACGGCTTAGATTGACAAGACCCGCTTCCAAGGATCTTCTTGCACCGATCCCATCTACACGTAATTCCTGGCCAGCCAACTCAAAATTGCTTGTTTGGACAGTGGTTAGTGGCTGAGTCATGGCAACAGTTTTTAAGGGGAGTGTTCTTTCAAAAACAAAAATTATTCATCATTCAAACTGAAAACTATAATCTAGAAAATTATGAACGCCATTATCACCACTGTATATTTATAGTGACCCCGTGTGTGAAAGTGTAAGTGAAATTTTACGCTAGGTGCTGTGAAGACTGAAACTCTTACAGCAATAGTAAAAACTATTGCCATAACTCATATACCAACTATAGTCACCAACGAAATTAAGCCAGTTGAAAGTTATTGTTTGCAAACCACAAGACTCTGTACAACACTTAAATAAACCCTGTCAATCCGTTTTCATTTTTAATGTGTACTTGTTCGTTCTGAACCATATCTCAGTTTCAGTGGTCCTCCTCCGGTTTTTCAGTGTTCAGAATAGCAAATGCGCGAGGAAAGTACCGAGAAACTTACCGGCGGTGAACGCTCCTAGGAAATCGTGATGTCCGAAACGCGTAGCGAAAGCACGGTGTAAAACAGGGTTTTACCAAACTCACCATGGGACCATGTTGGCCAGCAAAATTCAAACCTTTGTCGAGCGCGGATGTTATTTTAAAAATTTTTAAGTGGTAATAGGACTGAGTGGAGTCCAATTCTGTCTGTAATTATACGAGTGATAACAAAATTTGGACAACCCCAAAGGTGGGAGTCCGATTGGTTAATCACGAGTATGATTACGAACTGAATTGGACAACACCATGTCTTTGTTACTACTATGTAATCCAGCTACCATCAGCAATTTTACCACAGAAGTAAAAGTTGTGCATTTGAAAAAAGAGCTTTTATAGGTAGTTCAGCCACCCTTCAGGGACCGCCCCCGCGGCGCAGATCGCTGTCGCGCTTTGTATCATTGTTTACCTTATAACCTCCAACAAACCATACATTTTCTGAAAGCTTAATAGTTCACGCTTATGGGATCATCCTGTTAAAAATCTAGAAAGTCGTAAGAGGAGAGCGTATTAGAGCCGTTTGTTTTAAACGAAGGGGCATATGGTCCGATGTAAACTTCACCTACCAGTCCCGCTAAAGACATGACCCGGAAGAGAACGATACAACATCGCATTGGCTTCTTGGACACATTCTAATTAAGAAAACCAGGTCGGGCGATGTTTGTTTCTTTTTTTCACGTTTCGATTAATACGTCATTATTTTAAGGAAGTGCTGATGATTTGCCCCCTCTGGCTTTATCCTAGTGCCAACTAACGAACAAATGAACAGAGCCAACAAGCGCCGACACGGTTTTTTTAGTTGAATGTGTTCCAGAATAGCCAAATTGCGAGTTTACCGGTTCTCCTTGTTAATCATAATTTCAGATATGGAGAAAGCTGTGGACACTGGGTCCCGAATATTGATGACCAGACAAAAGCTATGCTGGAGGCAGAGAAATTACTGTCCACGCGGCTGAGCGTGGTAGTAAACTAGAAAAACCAATTACTGAAACTTGATGAGAATCTTGGATGATCCAGATATTGACCCACTCGGACTGGATGATCCTCGCCGCTACTGACTGTAGTTCATTCAGGAAAACTGGACAAGTGTTTTGTGGCCATGATTCAAGAACCTCTGGGGGGGGGGGGGGGGGGGGGGTGGTTAGACTCCCTCAAAAAAACAAAACAAAGGTGCTTGTTAGAAATTTGAACGACCCTCAAGGGGTACCAAGATCCTATTTTGTGGGTGTGGCTTGATATTTTTCACCCCTAAGAGGTGCTGTTCTAAACAATCATTATCTCCTCTCATATATTTTTTTGCTTCAATACCCCAAAAAAAGGATGGCATTAAGCTCCTGCCGTGATCTGAGAGCTGAACACCTTAAGTGGCACTAAAAAAGCTTTTTGACTTCTAAAGGTACAACAAACACCCCTGTTTTTTTTTTATGGGAGTCCCCACTCTTGGTCGAGAACATTTTGTAAATATGTTAGTGCAGCTAATATAATGGAAAAAAATAAATGGTGCATGACGGGAGAAAAACTTGCCTTCTTCACTCTGCATTATTAATGTGCATGACTGGGAAAAATTCCTTTTAGCTCTAGGTCCATGTTTAACAATCAGCTTCGTAGCCTGTAAGGGCTACAGATCAACAGCCCATGAAGTGAAGCCGAATGGGCTATTGACCCGTCGCCCTTGGGGGCGAAGGGTCTAATTGTTTTAGTATAATCTAACTAGTCGGACAGAAAAGGCAATGATAAAGTTAGCAAATGCAAGTTGAAGAAATATTTATTTAAGAATTTTGCAACTCGAGCACTATTGCTAATAGTCCTCTAGTAGCATAGCCAATTAAATGCAGGATTTGCATTAAACCACTCTGTAAATCATTACAGAGAGTTTCCCTGTGTTTTAAAATGGCGGAAAGATTTGAGAATTTAGATATTTGCGCGACTGGGCGAAAGATAAGGTACAAAAACATCTTGAATATTGAAAAGGAATGAAAAGCAGTAAGCAGAAAGAAAAATCCGTTTCTTTTCTAGAAAGGCATTAGAAAGCCAATTCAGAAAAATTGACGTCATGTGTGATCTATTGCTTAACAGACGCACGGCAACATAGAATCTATTTGTTTAACCCATATACCAGCCAAGTGGGTACTATGCGCCTCGTGGCTATCTACCATCTCATATCCAACGCGTACTCGTGGAATAATTATTAATTACACGATATACAGCAAGGTCGTGTACCAAGCTTGAGCGTTCGACTCGTCACGGCAGAAATTGCTCGAGTTTTAACGCAAACGGCTTCCTCTGTCATTCTACTACGTCGTCTCCTTATTGCATCAAGAAATATAAAACTTGGTTGTAAAAGAGAATTGCACATACCTTCATACCTTGGATTAGCAACTCCACAAAATCAAGTGATATATTTAGGAAATCGCCGCGTTTTCCTAAATGTGCACGATTTTTCAGCACGCGCGCCCCCTTTCACTACATAACATCAAGAACTTCCATCAAGCGCAATGAAAATGCTAGTTTTCCCTTAACGACCATGTTGATCTCTATTTTTTATTTCATACATTAGCGTACAAATTACCCTCTTTTGAAATTGTTAGAAGGAAAAAAGATGTACCTAAAAGCGTCCTAAAACCAGAACCGTTTACTCGAGGATGCAAACTTTGAACTTGAAAACAACACTACTCAAGGAAACTTTTGAATCAATGTCGCTTAAAATTGTGAGTTCCATGAGTTTATATTGCATGTGTTCCATATGCTCGAGAACTCAGTCTGTCTATTCACGTTTTTGAAAAGAGCTTTGTAACCATGAACCAATCAGGAACCAGTTAGGCTAACAAATGGGGGTACACCAGTTGCCCTCCCCCCCCTACCCACCCCCACCCCCCCCCCACCCCCCCACACCCCCACCCCCCCTCCCCCCCCCACCATATCTCTGTTTATCAGCATTGGTATCGTAGTCCTTTTTATTTTATCATTATTTTTCGAAAACAGGGTTTGGTCGGGAACATTCAACTAAGCTTAAACTAAATACATCGTTCGGACAACTTTTCTCTCCGAGGAAATGAAGCCGTCCCCAAACCAGGTACAGGGTCACAACAAAAAAACCACCCAGACGGGGGAAGGGCTATTTGTTCTACATGCGAATTGCCCTCAGCTCAGCTTCAATTTTTTTTCACACCAGCCCGTGAGGACTAAATCACTTAAGTAATTCATGCGCATTGGTGGCACAAGACTGACTGTTAACAATCCCAACATTGATTACACATCACTAGGGCATGTTTTCAATTGAGTGTCCGTAAAACCAAAACCAAAGTAAACACTCTAGCCAATCACACAGAGGACACAGAGAATACAGTGAACCAATTCAAAACTCGAAGTAATTTTCGTGTAGCTAGACGTAAGCGCTGGGAAAAACAACGTGCGAGGTAGGTCACGAATTGGTTTTGGTGTTTTTACTTCTGATTGGTTTGAAAAAGTGGCGCGAGTGTTTTTTTGTAGCCAATCGTGCAACACTAGATGATGCAAAAAACCAATTACTTTTTCGGACACTCAAATGAAAACTGCGCTATAGTCACCAAATAAAGAGGCTGGTTGTGTAAAATTGTGGAGGTTTAGACTCCGGTGACCTTTTTGAAAGAAAGTTAACAGCCATTTTGTGAGCAATTCTCCATATTTTAAATTATGATAACAAGAGAACGATAAACATCGCATTTGCTTCTTGACACATTCAACTAAAAAACCGTGTCGGCGATTTTTGGACTCGTTCATTTGTTCGTTAGTGGCACTAGGATAAAGCCAGAGGGGCAAATCATCAGCACTTCCTTTAAAATAATGACGATTAATCGAAAACGGAAAAAAGAAAACAAAAATCGCCGACCTGGTTCTTAATTGAATGTGTCAAGAAGCAAATGCGATGTTTATCGTTCTCTTCCGGTCATTCTTAGCGGGACTGGAGGTGAATTTACATCGACATATGCCTTCGTAAAAAACGTCTCAATTACGCTCTCTCTTACGATTTTTAGATTTTTAAAGGAATGATCCATAATCTGGAACTATTAAGCTTTCAGAAAATGTATGGTTTGTTGGAGTTTATAAGGAAAATGAAAGCGCGACAGCGATCTGCGCGCGGACGGTCCTGAAGGGTGGCTGATACCTTAAAGCTCTTTTTCAAATGAAACTTTTACTTCTGTGGTAAATTCTTGATTGTTCTGATTAATATTAGTAAAAAGACATTGTGTTGTCCAATTCAGTTCGTAATCATACTCGTGATTAACAAATCGGACTCCCACTTTGGGGTTGTCCAATTTTGTTATCACTCGTATAATTACAGACCGAATTGGACTCCACTCAGTCCTATTACCACTATTAATAAATCCGCGCTCGAATATTTGAATTTTGCTGCCAACATGGTTCATGGTGAGTTTGTTAAACCCTGTTTTTACACCGTGCTTTCGCTACGCGTTTCGGCAATCGATTTCCTAGAGCGTTCACCGCCGTAAGTTTCTCGGTACTTTCCCTCGCATTTGCTATTCTGACACTGAAACCGGAGGGACACTGAAACTGAGAATGGTTCAAAACGAACAAGTACACATTAAAAATGAAACTGATGACAGGGTTTATTTTATTTGTGTACAGAGTCTTGTGGTTTAAAACTTAACTTTAACTGGCTTAATTTCGTTGGTGTATAGTTGGTATATAGTTTATGGCAATAGTTACTATTGCTGTAATAGTTTCAGTCTTCACAGCAACTAGCGTAAATTTCACTTACAATTTACTCACGGGTCATATAAATATCAGTTGGATAATTGGCGTTCATAATTTTTAGATTATAGTTTCAGTTTGAATGATAAATAATTTTTGTTTTGAAAGAACACTCCCCTTAAAAACTGTTGCCATGACTCAGCCACTAACCACTGTCAAACAAGCAATTTGATTGGCTGGCCAGGAATACGTGTAGATGGATCGTCAAGAAGATCCTTGGAGCGGTCTTGTCAATCTAAGCCGTTGGTAGGTTTGGTTTATCAGCTCGGTGGGCCATTAAAAGGCCATTAAAACCTTAGTTAGATAGGTTTTTCTCTGATGAAAGGGGCAATGATAAAAAACATTTCTTTTCGACCAATGTCTCAAAAGATTAGCACGTAACTTTAACCCTTTCTCTGACGGAGTTTTAAAAACGCTCAAAATGGCAGCTGCTTTGATTGAAGACAGCGAGTTAATGTCACTTTTGTCTCTAGATTGAGCAAAACTTCCACGATACCATAGTATTGGAAATTCCTCTTCAATACGTTAGTCATCCCGAATCTTGCAGGAATCTTCCATACGATCTGCAGTTGTTTTCCAGTTGGGTTGCCTCCACCCAGCCGTAATTCAGTATCTCCTTTCGCAAAATCGTAGCATCCCTCATATTACACCGTTGTTAAAAACTCTTCATATTCGTCCGGTCTGTCGTGTCGTGATGTCAGCTTGGTATCAAGAACTGTATGCTGCGTGATATCATCCCGATCATTGTTATTGACTTGGGAGTCCCTTTGAGGGCAAAGCGTTCCGTTTAAAGAAGTTTCACTGCTTGTTCTGCACATAGTACAGCTGCCAATGGGTTTGGCCCCGTTCCGTCTGTCAACAGCTATCTGAATATGATCCCGTCTTTTACTCGCCTTTGATTTTTAGGATGCAGGTCTATCCATGAACGGAAATAGTTCTTAAATCCCTCTCGGAACTGTTCGTTAACAGCATTGTAGATAAGCGGATTGGAGGCGCTGTTTGCATAAACACAAATCTGACACAGAGCCACGATGCTCGGGGCATGCGGATTTTCATCTATGAAAAACAATGATTGGTCAGTTAGTACTCGCGGTGGCCTAGGTTCTAGTACTCACTGGCTAAGCAGGACACGTCAAGGGTTGCGCATGTTAGAAACGTTTAGCCTAACGGTTTTTCAAGTTCATCGCTCATAATCCGAGCGACTCTTTTTCCATCTTTAACCATCCTTGTTCGTTTATGGTTTATTATTATCACTTTATTGTTTTTCTATCTTAGTAAACTATTATTTTCAGGCTTACTTAATTTAAAACGTAATTTTCTACCAGAGTGTAAGTAAAAACCTGAGGTATTGTTGAATTGTGAGTGCAACTCCTGGCTCCAAGAGAAAATGGGTCACTATAATCTCTCTCGTTGGAAAACTAGCACAGCTGAGAGTGCCTGCGATCATGTTCTCGCACCAGATCGACGCTCTCTTGATCTGTTGCCTTGACTAGTTTAGCGTAATATAATTTACAGTTGGGAGGTGTGGGTAGGGAAATGACTTGCGCAGAAGGACGGGGAGAAGGTTTTATCGACTTAGAGATTGAGATTCCAAGCTAAAAGAGGATTTTTGATTTTAAAAGACGTAATTCTTTGACTTCTTTCACTTACTTCCATTGCCAAAATCAAACCACAGAAAGACAATGTGATTAGGAAGCATGAGAAGAGCAAATACGATGACAACAACGGTTAAAATCTTCATGACTTTGTGTGCTTCTTTCTCCTGATCTCGCTGAAGAGCATCGTTTGAATACGAGCCTTTATCCCGCCGGAGATCTCGGCCAATTCTGTGAAAGGGAAAAGTGGCGTTAATGGTTACATGTGACCAACAGAACTGACATCACGGTGCAAATGACAACAGTTCGCGTGTAAATGAAGAACCACACTGGTCAATCCAGACAAATTAAAGTCTCTTACAGTCCTTACAGGTCTGGAGCAAGTCTGAACAGTCATGGGAAAACTTCCCATGAAAGTCTGAAATTAATTCGGATACAATAGCTTCACAGAGAGATAAGTCTCACTTATCACCAACCAAAGCGCTCGGCCTAGCGACTTAGTGGTTCGCACCAGCCGGGTACTAGTAACAGAAATTAGAATTTGAACGAATTAAGTTTTGCCCGGGAAAGGTCGGTCTCATATCAGCTATAACGTCTTATAGTTTACCACTTACTTTTTTCCGATTCTTATTGGTTTAAATTGATCACATGACATGATAGTGTCTTTCAGCAGAGAAACTATCAGCCCGTCATGCCCGTCCGAGGAAAATGCCCGGGTGGATTTGATAGTACTCGCAATTTGGCTGTTTCCTTTTCAAATTTTACATTTAGCTTTCATGCCTTTCATCCAAAAAGTTGTAAATAATTCAATATGACTTTTGAACTAGCGCGCGGAAGAAAATTTAACGGTGAACAATGAAGACATTAATGGACAACGGAAAATAGCACATTTGCCCCCGAAACTTCGCTTCTCGGGCAATATTTGTTCTAAGAATATTAAGTTTTCGCGGGGCAACTATCAGCCGATAGTTGCGACACGTAAACACTCCATCGTTTAACTATAGAAATCTTGAGCGAGTATTCCTACCTTATGTACGAGAGTCCAATTATTGACAACGGCACTACATACTGCAGAAGGAAAATAGAAATTGTGTAAGCTCCAGCTTTAAGTCCTTTTTCTTGAAAATATTCTTGGCAGGAATCGTCGCGAAGCTCCAAGACAGCGATGTATGGCGAGACTAAGGCGAGGGCAAAAACCCAAATCACCACGATAACCTTTTTGGCGTCACGAGTCTGAAGCTGGGGACGAAGCGGATACACCACTGCCATAAACCTGCGGGGGAAAGCAAAGCAAACTGATAAAGATTCAAGATCATATCTGATCTACAAGGTATGTGACAATTTTCATGTTACAAATGTATTTTATCGTGAAGATGGCGCAGCAGATATAGCCCATTGCAGAAACGTGAGAGGACTGGGGCGAGTTTCCTATATTGATTGGATGGAAAATCTATACATTTCAACTGAAATTCTACTGAATGATAAGCTATCCAGCCAAGTTTAAGAGTTTTCAGCGGAAAATTATGCAAATGACAGCCTTGCAAAAGTGGCAAAATTCCATACAAACCCTTATAATTTTGTGGCTTGACATTTGAAGAGCTACCAATTTGCCATTTTCCTCCTCTAAACACCTCTAGTCTTGGTTAAGACTCTCAAATTTAGTTGATTTTTCATTTGAATATCTCAGTTTTTCAAACAAACGGAAAACAACCATACTCTTTCCCAGGCCTCTCACGTTTTTGCAATGGCCTATTTGTCAGCAGTTCAATCAAAGTTTACTGCGCCAGTAATGACTTTGGTCAGTAGAGATACGCAGGTGACTTTGGTCGTCCCTGATATATACATGTATATGGCGCTAACGATCCCCAAAAGCAACAACAACATTTATGTACACCGCACAGAAAGATAAAATGTAATATAATAATTTTGAATATCATGTGATGAGTTAAACAGAATGTGTTGGTTTAGTTAACTTAGGGTGCGTTTCTTTAAGAAAATCCAAGATTGGATTCTTAAATCCTAAAGAATCCGAAAATGGATTTTGCGTTTCTATACTAAACAGATCAATCCGAGATCTTTCAGATCATGGTTGTGTCAAATGAACCGAAGAGTCCACTTCCAGAGTGGATTCTTGGGTTCTTTTGACGCACCATGATCCGAGAGATCTTGTATTGATCTGTCTAGTAAAGAAACGCAAAATCCGTTTTCAGAGTCTTTCGGATTTAAGAATCCAATCTTGGGTTTTCTTAAAGAAACGCACCCTTAGTTGATTCTTTGGATCATATTCATGATAAGATGCTTAAGTCACTTGAACACTATGAGTGATATAGTTTACAAAAAAATCAGTATAAAATTTCAGTTCATACAATAAATAATAGTTTCCTTATACGCAGTGGAATTTTTATAAGAATTTTACACCGTTGACGGATGAAATAGAAGCGGGGCAGATTTAGTGAGAACTATTACCAGTTATAATAATACACAAATGATTACTGGACACAGATCCAAAAGGTTTCATGTTTTTTTAAAGAAAGATATCTATTCCAAAAATGAGCGAAATTTTGAAAAGAACAGTAGTATTTCTTTTGGATTCAATCATAATCTTGTTACATTCAAAATGATTCCTGTTTTACCAACTTCCGGGCAGGTTTTCAGCTAGTCAGTTTTAAATTACGAATCGATTCTCGATTTAAATATGAAAATTATTTTCAGGAGGATCGATAATCGAGATAAGACTACTTCTCACTGGGCGACAAGATGCGTATGTGTCATTGCGGTCTGGAGAAATTCGAAATTGTCATAGATCCTTATAATAACATCAACATACAATAAGTTATTTAATATAGTGTTTTATCTACTTTTCTGTTCACTGACAACTGTGGTACAACCTTACATCTTCATGGTCTCTTGCACTGAGTTAAAAAAATAAAACGACATATCCCTGAAGCTGTTTCAAAACTTAGGTATTTACAAAGTGGAAGTTTGCTATTATTTTAAAAAGGAAAAGTTTATCACAGCACCAAACTCTGAAGAAAAACCGGCTGAAATACGTATCGGAGAGATAACATATTCAGTCGCCCAAGAGTGTCTGAATATTGTTTGGCAATTTCTAAAATTTTCTCCTATATTGTATACTCAATAATAATAAATTCATTTGCTCCGCGACCTTTCAATTTATATATCTTTCAAGTTTATGATCCATAAACTAAGTCATTTCTTATAGCAAATCTGAAATCTATATGAGTAATTTTTAACACGGATCGCTGCTCCAAGAGAAATGAAGCAATAAAAACGTGCACAAACAGTTGTTGCGAGTTCAAGTAATGATCCATGATATCAAGTTGTTTCCGGTTTGCTCTTATTTTGAACTACAGTGGAACCCAGCTCTAACGAAGTGTCACGGTACCGAAAGAAATGTTCGTTATAGCGGGGTCTTCGTCAGTAATAGCGAAAACCCCGTTATAACGAATTATCTGGTTAACAGCTAAAATATTCGTTATAGCGGGGTAACCAAGCACAACCAAGCAAAACAGTCTACAGACTTGCGCGTAAACAGCTACATGTACATTTAAATAAAGCAAAGCTTTGAAGGTCAAAGTTTCCCTATCTTATTAACCAATAGGAGTCGTGTTTGGCTTATCCGGCACCATTTGTATCTAATCATGTCGTTTTTACTGACTGCGAGCCACAAGAAAAAAAATCATGTATTCGTTATAGCAGGGTAAATTATGCGTTGGGACCGTCAAAATCAATTCGTTGTAGCGGGGTTTGCCATATATTTTACTGTAATTCTGCCGGGCTTTCAAATGTTGTTCGTTATAACGGAGTCTTCGTTATAGCGGGGTGCCACTGTAAAATGTTTGGGTGATTTAGCTTGGTCGGCTTCAGCCTGCTGCCGACATCTTCTGTGATTGCGGCCTCATGATCAAAGCATCCGCTATATCATCAATCTTGATTGTTTTCATGAAAGTCTCTAATCGGACACGGAAATCCGGCTTGAAGGAAGAAACATTTTAATTGCATTGTTTGTAGCAATTTGAACATAAATGTGGAACTTTCCGCTGTAGGGGTAAGCCAACCAATTGCAAAAAATTATTCAAATGCTGCCATGTTCCTTTGTGTGACAGTTGCTTGGGGGCGGACCGCCTTTTTCAGGGGTGTAAATATGCTTTTAGGAAAAAAAACTTCAAAACTAAATTTTTGCATATCGTTTCGTTTACACTGAGCCACAAAATTGTAGGGTTTCATCCACAACGCGCTTGGTTTCATTTGAATGGTCACACACTACTAGGGCTTCATCCACAGACTTAAATCTAGAACAACCTTGCACAAGATAATTAACAAGCAATGACGCAATATTTTCATGTGAATGGACGGGCTTACTTAGAATATAAAAAATACCTACATGGGAAAGAGTTTTTACTCTAAGAGTGAAAAAGTTAATGAAGAACTTGTTATCACCCGGCGAGATTAACAGTTTTCTAGCGTCGATTTCTAACAGTGCTATAAACTCGTTTTTTGATTATTATCTGTACAGAAGTCGTTAATAATATATTTATCTACTGTTTTCGCAAGTCGTTAATGAGACGTTGCTACGCAATTACTGTCACAACAAAACCCAGATGAATGATTCCTTTCCTTCATTATAATCCTGAAAGATTAAAATCTATTCTATTTCGCAAAAAAGTGACACCTCTTTAACAACTACTAAGCCATGTTTGCGTTGTCACTTCATTAACTTTCGATGCAATATTGAATAGAGCTCCTAAAATAATGTGCAGTTGCAGTTTATGGAGTAGCGAAAAATTTCAAGAGGACTTCGCGTTAGTTATGATAAAAAGTGGTCAGAAACAGCGAGAAATAAAGGCAGAAAACCGTAGTGACTCTATACGACCTTTTATTTACTTTAAAACTGACCGGTAAAACCACAACGTACATCGCCAAACGGAAACAAAAATGTTTATCAGTTCTGAACCAAACATGGCCAAGGTATTTTTATTCATTTCACGTATAAGTCGCCCACTTAACGTGCGGCAAAGGAGTTTCTCTGACTAGATGAAAAAAAAAAAAAACGTTTTATCGCCAGTAGATAAGACGTATTTACAATACAACGTTGGAAGCTGCATGTATGCAAGAAAGATTACAATCATCGTATCATTATACGCAAATACAACTCGAAACAAAATGAAAAGTTATAGTATCACATATCTTGATCATTTAGTTGTGTGCACACAGAACGTGATGTTCCTTCAATTGCTTCCGTTTCAACTAAAAGAAGAAAAGTTAATAAACTAGCATTTCAAAGTTCGATTTCAACGAAAAAATCGTGATAAAAAAACCAATCGTTATCAGTTGCCCTTCGGCCACATCAAAACCAATTTTTTCAATAATATTCAAGGTAATAAAAAAAAACAGTAAAATGAATCTGTGAAACGAAAACAAAATTTTTTATTAGAATTGAACTTACCTATTAAGACTTATCGCGACCAGGGTGCCTACAGATGCGGTCGCAGCCATGGTTTGCAAAGGATAAATCAGACGGCACATGACAGCACCATAAGGAAAGGTCCCCGTGACGATCTCGCCAAAGTCGAAGGGAATGCAAATGAGCAAGACAGACAAGTCGCTGACGGCCAGGTTAAAGATGAAATAGTTGGTGACATTTTTCATTTTTCGTTCGCGACAAACCACTAAACAAACCAAAATGTTTCCAATAACTCCCACGATGAATATCAGCACATAACACACGAGCCGAATGAAGTAAAAAGAATTTTTTGTAGTGGCGTCGTCGTCAGCAGCGCTAATGGAAGCGTTCAAGTCACCGGTTTGATTATCCATGACAGAGGATGTTTCTCATCTCATCTGAAAGAAATAAAAAATAAACAAAAAGCCTCAGTGTGAGATCTCTTGAGAGTCCTTACTCGTGTCATTGCTGTCGTTAGTGTTTGAAGAGTAAATTGAATTAAACATAATAAAACTTGCTTTAAGTTCAAGATGATAAATATCCGTAAAGCGACATACATGACCCTGATAGGACTGAGAAAAGACGTAAGGAGGCCGATTTGTTATACGAGTCTGAATTTGACTACGAAAATGCCTTACCAGTGCAAAAAAGGCGTTGAAACGGTACACGTTTGCTTCTAAGGAGTCTTCTAGCAAAACCGTCTAGTGGATTTTTTTTAGTTTAACTTTAAGAATACTGCTCGCGGCCTTCGCTCCGAAACGATCGTGAAAATTTGGCTAAGTGGGCCCACTTTCGTGTGGTTCAACTACACGACTGACGTGTGTGTAAATAGTGATTATGAATTTGCATTTCCTCTTATTGAAGAGCAAGGATAATTGTGAACAGCTCCAGAGAGTCTAAAGCAGCACTTTAGGGTGGCCGCAATTCATTATCGTACCAACACGGAAACGAGCTATTGTTGTGAAGCAATTAATCAGTTATACGGCATTAAGGCCTTAAGACGAACTAAATCCCTCAATACAATACCCTCTTTCCGATCTTGTTTTTCTTTTCATACCACGCTCAATGCGAGACACTTTGTGTTGGCAAATTTTAAAAGCCGGCCAACCCCCTTTGAAACATAATCATCCTGGGCTTTGCATAAATATTAAGACGTGCTAGTATGATCTTGCACGTCTTTTTGCCACAAACAACACATCGTAAACCTCTTTTTACGATTCAATTAGTGAATCATGAAAAGCCTGTGATTACATCGATTGTCAGTAGCCATACACAGGTAGTTGAGAAATTCGCAGTTATCTGTTTCATCTCAATATATAAGTTACAATCGCTAATTTTGAAATTCGTGCTACAAGGAACGACTCCTCAACAGCTCCGACGTTATTTTTAGTAGTTTAGTGTTGTTTCGATTTGTTGTCGTAATTGTGTTGACTTGATCATCAATTATCAACGGGTAACCTAAATCATTTTTGTAGAACCCAACAAATGTTATTTCGGGTACGGCTATAAACAATAAATCTGGTGTAACGAAAATAGTGAATACGCCATAATTTAATACAAAATCAATTTTAAAGATTAAAGCTCTATTTATGAGTGAATTCTGCCTTAGGACATATCTTTATAAGAGAAGCAACTTGGAAACAGGAATCAATTTAAAGATGTGGTAATGGAAAATGATGGTGCGATAACCTGAAGTGATCTTTACGAACAACTAAGTATTATCAACTATATTTCCGCTACCTCAGTGAGGTATTAGTGGATACTTGTATAATGATTCGGCTAGTTACCTCTTGGGAAATTTCATTTGAAAAAGTTACATTGATTAAGGTTAGTATGGGGGAATAAGCGGAAAAGAAAATTAATATTACGGGGAACTAACCTAAACAGTTTAAAACGCAAGTTAAAAACAAGTATTTTCCAAGTAATGCAATTGGCAGATAAGTGAAATAGATAAGTGAAATAGAAATAGTTACATTTATTAGGTCAGCATGGCGAAATAAGCGATTAAGAAAATTGATATAGTTATAGTGAGCCCAACTAAACAATTCGAACGCAAGCCAGAAAAATATATCTTGCAAATAATCCAATTGATAGATATCGAATGGCCGGATACTAAAAACATTGCCGCTTTTAAAAGACGACCTCTTTGGCCCTTATCATCTACAAATGTGTTGTTAATTCACCCAGATAAACTGGTCAACAGCAGAATATCGCTGGGACGAGTACACATTTATACCAGTACAACTTTTTTTTTTATCGAAGTGGAGCAATTTTTGAATTCATAAAGAAAATTAAAGAATGATTTCAATTTTTCACAAATTGACGCTTTGTGTGTTGCGCAATTGGGATATTTTAAGGAACAATTGCACAGTAAATAAAAGATTCCTTATCTCTGGGCCAACGTGTTGATAACGAACTTCAAATGTAACAAACACAATTTTTGCGCAAGCATGTTCAATGTGTGTGATAAATTTTCAATTTTAAAAACACGAAAACCATAGATACGAATTAAGCGCTGTGAAGAGTATTTCCATTACCAGTCCTAATAATTGTAACTTAGATTAAGATTCTTTCCAATAGATGTTATCTTTTGAAAATATGTTGAACGTTTTCATCAACCAGCACGACGAAACATGACTCGGAAAAAAACATGCCCGGGCTGCAACTGCTGTTTAATCAGTTGGTTTGGTTTGGAAATTTCAGTCCTTGCTTTTATACTGAAATGCTGGTTGCATAAGGTTTGTCTATAATATCTGAATTTCCGGCGTTTCGGCAGAGTACCGAGGTCATTTAGCGAAATATAAGTGTGAAAAAAATAATAATAAGTGATACCAAGATAACCTCTATGGAAATTAACTCTGCATATTCTACAAATCGTTGTTAAAATATATATATCACTTTTCAAATTAGATGGTTATGAAAATGACTACACTAATTAAGAATTACGATCCTAATAAAATTCTCTTTTTATTAAAAAGAAACATTTGAAAGTTGTTAAGATATAGAATTTAATGGGTGTAGTTGAACACAAATGTTTATATTTGTCGTTTCGAAAAGTGGGCTCAAGGGGAGAATCTTTTCAGTGCGTGGAGTTGGTAAACGAAAAGGGCTCTGACAACAACAAAATAATTATCTTGAACTGCAAAATCCTGTTAAGCCTCATTTGATCTTTAATCGTCACCTGGGATAAGTAATAGCGAAATGTATCCCTCTCTAATTTCCGGGCTGATATCATCTTGACAAGAGACCCAAGTCAAGACCCCAGTCGTATTGCACGATCATATCTGATATCAGTACTGTATGTTTTCCTTGCCGCGCGTCCTTAGCTTGGACGGGCAATTATTTTCTCACCGCGACAACAAACGTAGGACGTCTATCTTAAATTTTCTTCCAAAACAAGAAAACAATGTTTCATATATTACCTGTATATAGTTCGTGACGATTACACCACAGAAACCCAGCTTGTCGGCAACGTTGATGTATTATCTCACAGTACAAGCAGGATATAAATATGATATAAATTATCTAATTTTAAATCGCAGAGGCTACTTAAATCTACGTAACGGCCACCCAACATATTTCGCATTTTATTGGATTTAACCTTAAAGCGAAAAAGGTAAAGAGTTTCAGTTATGAGAGGTATCTTAAAAGTTGTCTTAAAATACAAACACAGTTGTGCTTCTCCAATGAAATTGCGAGGTCACAGACGAAATCGTCGTTAAAAATCATTTTAAAGTTGCAAAAACTGCCGCTATCCTGAAGAAATATATTGCAATACGTCCTCAAGTGAGAGCTACTTGCATATGAGGTAAAATCAATTATGTGGTCTCCAGACTTGTGGTGGATCAGCAATATGGCGACATCATGTCGAAACCAAAATTGCAATATTTTAGGAGACGTGGCATGTATGGAACTCGACACTTCTAAGATTTAAAACAATAATTTCTAAGATTTTGAGTGGAATTTATGGAAACAACAGCCTGAAAAGGGGAAAACTTTAGATTTAAGATTTATAAATTTTCTCGAAAACAAAAATTGCAATATTTTGGTTGTATGGAACTCTACAATTCTAAAATTGGAAACAATAATTTCTTTAAGTTTTAGTGGAATGTATAGAAACAACAGCCTGATGAGGGGAAAACGTTAGATTTTAGATTTATAGATTTTCTCGAAAAGAATTGCAATATTTTGGTTGTATAGAACTCGACAGCTCTGTGGTGTCAAACTGTTATTCATTAGTGTCTCAATAAAATATATGGAAACAGCTGTATTAACACTGGGAAAAGGTTAGATATTAGAATTTCGCAATATTACAAGGAAAATATTGTATTAAGATAGAACAAGGCGACGTAGATCGAGCGATGATTACTTTTGTGGCAAAATAGCCGATTTGAATACTGAATCGCATGAAAATTTAATTAATTATTGACTAACACAACTGTTTTCCAGACCACTGAAAATCTTATGGACATC
>JAHPZR010048375.1:0-13866 GCA_019787425.1 Platygyra sinensis
CCTGTCTCGAATTCTCCCAACCCTACTCGGGTTTAGATGAGTCCATGCAAACACGGAAAAAGTGCTCTATTGCTTATTAAAGTTGACTTACCAAGGGAATATGACATCATTGACTGGGGAGCAGTGACAGGTCTTGATCCTGTCATATTCTTCAAAGTTACTGTAACTGAACAGATACATCTGCGAGTTTTTTGTTCCTATGAAAAACTGCAAAATAATAATATTACTAACAGTAAATCAACGTTATCCAAAGAAGCTCTAGAAATAAGACTACAATACACCTCGAATTGAAGAAAACTTTAAAATTCTGCTAAAAATATTTGATTTTAATGCAGCTATAAATAACACGTTTTTAGAGAGTGCTAGGTATGTGCCCATGCAGAGAATTCTCAAGTTTGTAATGCAATCCATGTGTAATTGCAACTCCAGTTCAACTAATATGGTTTAAAATGCAAGTTCAGGGTCTATATTGTTTAACTTCTCTATAATAAATTAATCCAATAATCGCTTATTAGAATTTCTAGTGCCACTTTCTGCTAACTAAGGTTAAATGTTGTGCAAAAATGAGCATGGCGACGCCTATTTTTTTACATTTTCTGATATATGTAACATGATTACCAACTGAATGAAGTTTGACAAATTTTTTAGCACTGTCTTATTAAGTGGAATCACCCTAAACTATGGACCTGCACACCCAGATCACACATGAATGAATTGTTCTTGGATTGTAAGACATTCAGTTGCCCCACCAAAGTTTTAAGAGCCACATTTTGACACCTTTCAGTTGGTTTTGAATTTCAGTAGTCACGCACCTCTTCAGAACCTCTAATTTTATTTGCTCCCGGACTCATCCACCTCTATTGTTTTCAGGACTAGGGCCATTGTTTCTGTTGTTTATTCTATTGTTTTCTCGGCCAATCGTGTTAAACCTTACAAGAGGTGCGTGGCGCCTCTTGAATTTTCTTGTCTAGCCTTCTAGTAGACAAGAAAATTCAAAATCAACTGAAAGTTGTCAAAAAAGTTATTATTTCTTCAATTGAAGCAGGGTTCGAAGTTAACTTTTTTGTTGGTCTGAAGGTGATGGTTTTCTTTAAAGTTATTTTAAATAGAGTGAAGCACACAAACTTTTAAGTTTGTGGTTTTCATGGTGAGACAAATGCGGGTCTTTTCATATTTTCCCTTTGCTATTTCTTCAAAACAAAGTTCTTTATTTTCATCACAATGTTCTCGCAGCAAATGTAGAGTGAACATGTTGTAGTGTGCCTGCAATCCCAGTTTTGGAAGAGGCCACTGAAACAATATGGCACATGGAAAATGCAGTTTCGACATGTCGAAGTAGACTTAATTTTGACAATGTTCTTGTATTGTCATTATTTTAGTGGGGACGGAAAGGCAAATTGTCTACTAGCTACCAGATCTGAATGTTGTCCCTGCTTATAGATTAAAAACAAAAGTTGTGTTGTGGTTATCTTTAACTAATGGACAAATCACGACTTGCCAGCTGACAAGCAGTTCTGAAAATTTAGTTGCCAGTGCTCAATTGTTGTTCACATTGGCGACCAGTGAGTCGCAATTTCAAGCCCTCTGAAGGCCTATCTGTTTCATCATAAAGACACTGATTTTAACTTTCTGATTTTATTGTTGGTAAAACAAGACTGTATTATCTCTCATCATTTCAGGGTTATCTTCTGCTACACCAAAAAGCAGTTGACTAAAGATGCTAACAGTGGCCAGTAGCAGTTATTTTTTTCATTTGAAACAATATAATAACCTAAAAATAAAAATTGTTAACTTCATATTTACAAACCTGATGTCCTTGGCCTCGCAAGGCTATGGATGTAATTCCACCATCTACTTGGACAGATCTAAAATTCATTATAATGATCAATGTCGGAGAATCAGACTGAGTTTTTGCCGAGTATATAATTGTTCTGCAGGTGAGGGCAGCTGCTGGTGCACAATGTATGCTATGTTATAATGTGTTTTACTTTCTGCATTTAACTGTATTATCAGCCAGAGGCTACTACTGGGTTTTCATTATCTTCATGACAAATGTGCCCTTCAGATATACTGTATAACTGATTAATTGATTAATTAATTCTAAAAAGGTAGCTGAACTCACTGAATTTTCTTGAATTTTCTTTTAACAATTTTCATGATGGCAACTGTTCCATCACCAGCACCAACCAACAAATTCCCATCCATGAGAATACGAATAGCCAGCACTCCAAGGCTAAAACGCTCATTGTCACTGGGGCCATAGTTAGTCATCAATTTACTCTTCAAATTGATCTGAAAACATTTCCAGGTAAAGGAAATTACACAAAGTACGAGTAATGAATTGGTGAAATAATTTCAAACTCATTTTGTCAGATATTGCAACTATAGTAATTCTACAGACAGGCAAACATTGACATCCACTACTTGCCAGCAGGAAAAGCTTAGTATAGTCTGTCACTGCTTAAAAAATAAAGAAACCTAACAAGATAGTTATGAGCAATAATCCACAAATTATTTATATTATCCATACTAAAATAATTTACCTCAAGAATGTCCCCTGTGGTAGTTCCACAGTAAAATTTTGAGTCATCATTACTCATCTGCTCAGAAATTAAAAGAATTTCCAAGTTAAGTCCATGCAATGACAGTATTAAAAATTTGCCATCAGTTAGTAATTTATGTTATTAACACATTTGAACGTATCTCTGCTATGCTAAACTATGTATTTCAATGCCATACTGTGATCTCCATTTCAATAATTTTCAAATTATTATTAAACATAATATGACATCACTTACCTGAATACATTTAACTGCACGTTTTAACTGTCCCATAGAAACTTCAACAGGACGTATCTTACGATTTTCCACGTCAAGTTCCCAAACCCTCAAAGTCTTGCTGGAAGTATAATGGGAAAAAATATACATGCCATAATTAAGAGGCATTCAGTGGTTGATAAGTACTTACAGAGGACGAAATTTCTGATGACTGAGGGAGGAATTAGTCAGAAATTATTATTTGATGGCATGATGGAGAGGCTTGCTGAGTGACATGGGATGTTTCAGGACTATTTATTGCTTTTTGCAGGAGATTTAGGTCATTCTAGTTTAGTCAGTCTTCTTGTTCATCCTGACTGATGCCTCCTGTGTGTGACTATTCTCACTGAATGTCTTGGGTTAGTGTAGTCAAAATTTGTTATGAAAGCAAAACTGTTGTTGCCATAAGCAATATTATTAAGAAAATAGCCAATGGGATGTTTTGGAACTATTTATGCTTTTGGCAGGGGATTAAGGTCATTCTAGGTTAGTCAGTGTTTGTGTTTGTCCTGACTGACAAATCCTCAGTACACTATTTATATTAAAAATTGTCTCGTATTACTGTAGTCAAAATTTGTTCTGTAAGCAAAACAGCTTTTACTGCCTGCTGCCATAGTAATTTAGAAAATAGCCCAAAGGAATTGCTTAAACATGATAATTACACATTTCTGTTAAACAATAATTTAGATTATGAGATCATGATTTCTATCGCGTGATAGTTGAGGGTGCAGCCAAAGACAACTATCAGTAATCACACATAGAAATCAAGAGCGAATAATCTGACTAATTGTTTTAATCAGATTATAATCTACTTAATAGAAACCTGTGAAAGTTTGAGAAAATCCAATGCTGTGGAAACACTCACCTATTGGCTCGTGCTCCCAAAGTATTTATCGTTCTCTCAAACTTCTACTTATGTTTCTATAACTCAGTAAATAAACAGAAAATGTTTAAACTTTCTAACTAACAAGGTTTCTAAAAACCTGACTATGAGTCAGCATGAATTTTTTCATCAGAACCACTATTGTGCTCATTGTCTGGTATCTAATATATGAATGTCGCTATGGTGTATCATTTTTTATTTCATATGAGCAGTATCTTCAACATGTGAACAAGAGATGGTTAAGTGTAATTAGCCTCTGTGTTAAGTGAATCAATGAACTATGTGAACTATTTAGTTTAGCTAACGAAAAACAGGAAAGCTGAAAACCACACACGCCTGAAAGGAACCGCAAGAATGCATGTTTTGTTCAAATTTAATTGAGTATTTTAGATTTGTTCAGTTTTTTTTACCTACAGCCGTACTGAAAGGATCAAAGTATTAACCGTTTTTAGCTGCTGCCCGGATTTATACTTCACCCATTCAAGGACATTTAAGAAAACTCGCCATAGAAGTAAGTGAATGGAAAATTACCCTTGAATTGTTAATTTAGTCTTTGATTTTGTTACTAATAGAACATCAGTGATCTGTACTTAAGTTTGTATTATGAACCGCATGGTTACACTTTCATTGACTTTTGGTTGTTGCGGGCATATCTAATTTTCGCCTTTTTCCTTTTTCACTTGTTAATTACTTGAATGATTGCATTTAGAAAATAGAATATGTTTGTACAATTTTGATCTCAGATCGAATAAAATCTACTGTTATAAGATTGCGAGTTATTCTTTGGTTTGGATTCTTCGTTTTCTATCGGAACACTCTGATCTCGTTACTTTTGTATTTTTCTTATCTTAAATAAAGTGTAATTTTAGAAATTGTGTGGGTTATGGTTGGTTCCAGGCTTTTACTCAAGGAAAATATACATGACTGTACATGTACACTATAGGTTACTCAAGTCTCTAACATATACATATAAGTTTCATGAAGTACTAAATTAAACATATTGTATTTTTTCACTTACTCTCCAAATGACAAATATCTCGTGTCTCTTGGAGGACAGGATGATGGATGGTAAGTCAACTGTATGTAATGAGGTTGCACAGGAGCAGAAATTATAATCATGGTAGTATTTGTGCAGCTGTGCAGATAACAGAGACCTTGATAATTTTGCCATTAGAGGAAAACCTCATCTTTTATTAAAGTATCTAATTTTTCATTTAATCAAAATTATTATAAACATCCTGGCTCTCATCGGCTATCAGTGTACCTACCAACTCTCACGCCTTAGGCGTGAGTGTCACGCCTGCAGGTTGAAAACTTCGATCTCACGCCGGCTCACGCTTGCAATTTCTCATGCCCGATTGAAAAATGTGAGTGGTTGCCGTCTTGCTTGACACAATTTCCAAAAATATGTTAATTCAGACCGATGGAAGGAACGAAAACCATGTGTAAAATGAATAAATGACAATAGCTTCCCCACGATCTCTGATTTTTTGGCGTGAAAAGCACTGGGAGCGAGCTCACGTTTATACTTCGGACGTCTTCGGAAGACTTCGGACGTCTTCAGAGGACTTCTGACTTCTTCGGGAATCTTCAGAAATGATCGTGTCGTCTTCAAAAATCCCAGCACTCCGAGGATAAAAATCTCACGCCTATATCTCAGAAAAAGTTGGCAGGTTTATATCAGTAACCCCTGTTTTGCCCACATAGGACACTGCACACATCTCACATGTAATTAGACATTGTAAGTGGCATGCAAGTAATTGACCAGTATGCATCACTTTCTCATGGGCTGCATTTTGAACAGTTAAACATGCTAGTAAGAGTAAGTTCATTTTCCTGTGCATCTTGCTTAAAAACAAACTCAGCTGTCATAGTGTATAGTTATTGTTATCAAAGAGGGGTCCAAAACAGAAGATCATATAATTGAACTGAAGAGAAAGATATGAAGACATGACTGATCATCATATAGTTATACATGCAATTTAATAAAGCAACTGTGAAATGAAAGCCTGAAAAAAAAATTCAGTTCAAATTCAAGATTTTTTTATGGCCTTTGATATCACAGCTGCTTAAGTTGTGTTCATAGAGGTGATGATCACTCATGTCTTCATAGAGATAGTGTATGCCTTTTTCCTGAAAAGTGTGAAAACATATTTTATTTAGCTTTCCAATTATTAGTCACAGTTACAATATTGTTCACTGTTCAATTACCTGACTAAAGGAAGCATATTTGAAGGGATGAGTGGAATAAAGCCCTAAGTGACTTCTGGAAAATGTTGAGGTAACTAGGATTGAAATACCTACAAGCAATTGATACAGTTTACTCTTGTCTGCATTATTGTCTAACAACTACTAACTCTTTTGAAACAAGAACTAAAACCAGAGTAAACTGTGAAAATTGCTGGTATGTTTTTCAATCCTAGCTGCCTCGAAATTTTCTAAAAGTCACTTAGGGCTTTATTCCACTCAGCCCTTCATTTTGGCTAGAAGCATATAATGTAGCTGAATTAGCAACACTTGGCATCTTGTAGACTGCGAGCAGTCTCTCTTTTCCTCGAAAATCCGTGGGAAAGAACGCAAAACAAGAAAACATGCCAGCGTGACTGTGAGCGTGACTTGAGAGCGGCGATGCCGCGAGCCGCTAGTAGCGTGGGCGTTGGGAGACGAGTGAAAAGAGAGACTGCACTGGTTTCATACAACGATTTGGACGCCCGGTACTCTGGTGACGGAGTAATTCTATTGTCGGTCTACGAAGTGATGACGCGCATCTGTCAGTAACCTTTCTAAGTGACATGCAGCGTACGCCAAAGCTCTGTTATAATGTTTGTCTCCTACGGTGCGACTCCAACGGTTCGTGACATTTTCCGCTCTAATTTGAATTTCGATCTTGCGACCTTTACTCTTTACACTAGGACGGTGGTATTAGGAGGACCCTAATTACAGTCAAAACAGGTCAAGCGTTCCTCTCACGAGTGGATTACTAATTTCATTATTGCAAATTTGATTTCAGGGATCATTTCAATAATCGGGTCGTTGGATGAATGATGCAAAATTCAAATCAAGCCTGAGTTTAAAACTCGAATTTACAATCAATCTATGGAATTCGAAAATATAAATTATCTCAAGTTTGAAGATACTGTTAAGATTACAGAAAGGTAATGTTGCTACAGTAAAATGAAATGACCGTTTTTCGACAGATTATGCAAATCAGTAAACCCGTGAAATTCTCACGCCGGCCTTGCACAGGAAGCCAACAATATTCAAAAGAGGGCGGGGTGTAATTGATGTTACCTGTCAAAGTAGCATCAAATCGTTGTATGAAACCAGTGCAGTCTCTCTTTTCACTCGTCTCCCAACGCCCACGCTACTAGCGGCTCGCGGCATCGCCGCTCTCAAGTCACGCTCACAGTCACACTTGCATGTTACTAGTTTTGCGTTCTTTCCCACGGATTTTCGAGGAAAAGAGAGACTGCTCGCAGTCTAGGCATCTTGATAACCACATGCCAATATATAAAAGTTTGTCTTGAGCCCTAATTTGAAATCATCCTGATGGAATTCCCTTGTTGTTGTGTATAGTATTGTTGTGTGGGATGTCAAGACAGGCTTGGCCATTTGTGGAAGCACAGCTGGGGCTCCTAGTGCTGGTTATACATTTGCAGTTGCTTATGCTAGCTTGAGTGATGAGGTGTTTGTCACTGGTGGAGAGTAAGTGAAAAATACAATATGTTTAATTTAGTACTTCATGAAACTTATATGTATATGTTAGAGACTTGAGTAACCTATAGTGTACATGTACAGTCATGTATATTTTCCTTGAGTAAAAGCCTGGAACCAACCATAACCCACACAATTTCTAAAATTACACTTTATTTAAGATAAGAAAAATACAAAAGTAACGAGATCAGAGTGTTCCGATAGAAAACGAAGAATCCAAACCAAAGAATAACTCGCAATCTTATAACAGTAGATTTTATTCGATCTGAGATCAAAATTGTACAAACATATTCTATTTTCTAAATGCAATCATTCAAGTAATTAACAAGTGAAAAAGGAAAAAGGCGAAAATTAGATATGCCCGCAACAACCAAAAGTCAATGAAAGTGTAACCATGCGGTTCATAATACAAACTTAAGTACAGATCACTGATGTTCTATTAGTAACAAAATCAAAGACTAAATTAACAATTCAAGGGTAATTTTCCATTCACTTACTTCTATGGCGAGTTTTCTTAAATGTCCTTGAATGGGTGAAGTATAAATCCGGGCAGCAGCTAAAAACGGTTAATACTTTGATCCTTTCAGTACGGCTGTAGGTAAAAAAAACTGAACAAATCTAAAATACTCAATTAAATTTGAACAAAACATGCATTCTTGCGGTTCCTTTCAGGCGTGTGTGGTTTTCAGCTTTCCTGTTTTTCGTTAGCTAAACTAAATAGTTCACATAGTTCATTGATTCACTTAACACAGAGGCTAATTACACTTAACCATCTCTTGTTCACATGTTGAAGATACTGCTCATATGAAATAAAAAATGATACACCATAGCGACATTCATATATTAGATACCAGACAATGAGCACAATAGTGGTTCTGATGAAAAAATTCATGCTGACTCATAGTCAGGTTTTTAGAAACCTTGTTAGTTAGAAAGTTTAAACATTTTCTGTTTATTTACTGAGTTATAGAAACATAAGTAGAAGTTTGAGAGAACGATAAATACTTTGGGAGCACGAGCCAATAGGTGAGTGTTTCCACAGCATTTGGATTTTCTCAAACTTTCACAGGTTTCTATTAAGTAGATTATAATCTGATTAAAACAATTAGTCAGATTATTCGCTCTTGATTTCTATGTGTGATTACTGATAGTTGTCTTTGGCTGCACCCTCAACTATCACGCGATAGAAATCATGATCTCATAATCTAAATTATTGTTTAACAGAAATGTGTAATTATCATGTTTAAGCAATTCCTTTGGGCTATTTTCTAAATTACTATGGCAGCAGGCAGTAAAAGCTGTTTTGCTTACAGAACAAATTTTGACTACAGTAATACGAGACAATTTTTAATATAAATAGTGTACTGAGGATTTGTCAGTCAGGACAAACACAAACACTGACTAACCTAGAATGACCTTAATCCCCTGCCAAAAGCATAAATAGTTCCAAAACATCCCATTGGCTATTTTCTTAATAATATTGCTTATGGCAACAACAGTTTTGCTTTCATAACAAATTTTGACTACACTAACCCAAGACATTCAGTGAGAATAGTCACACACAGGAGGCATCAGTCAGGATGAACAAGAAGACTGACTAAACTAGAATGACCTAAATCTCCTGCAAAAAAGCAATAAATAGTCCTGAAACATCCCATGTCACTCAGCAAGCCTCTCCATCATGCCATCAAATAATAATTTCTGACTAATTCCTCCCTCAGTCATCAGAAATTTCGTCCTCTGTAAGTACTTATCAACCACTGAATGCCTCTTAATTATGGCATGTATATTTTTTCCCATTATACTTCCAGCAAGACTTTGAGGGTTTGGGAACTTGACGTGGAAAATCGTAAGATACGTCCTGTTGAAGTTTCTATGGGACAGTTAAAACGTGCAGTTAAATGTATTCAGGTAAGTGATGTCATATTATGTTTAATAATAATTTGAAAATTATTGAAATGGAGATCACAGTATGGCATTGAAATACATAGTTTAGCATAGCAGAGATACGTTCAAATGTGTTAATAACATAAATTACTAACTGATGGCAAATTTTTAATACTGTCATTGCATGGACTTAACTTGGAAATTCTTTTAATTTCTGAGCAGATGAGTAATGATGACTCAAAATTTTACTGTGGAACTACCACAGGGGACATTCTTGAGGTAAATTATTTTAGTATGGATAATATAAATAATTTGTGGATTATTGCTCATAACTATCTTGTTAGGTTTCTTTATTTTTTAAGCAGTGACAGACTATACTAAGCTTTTCCTGCTGGCAAGTAGTGGATGTCAATGTTTGCCTGTCTGTAGAATTACTATAGTTGCAATATCTGACAAAATGAGTTTGAAATTATTTCACCAATTCATTACTCGTACTTTGTGTAATTTCCTTTACCTGGAAATGTTTTCAGATCAATTTGAAGAGTAAATTGATGACTAACTATGGCCCCAGTGACAATGAGCGTTTTAGCCTTGGAGTGCTGGCTATTCGTATTCTCATGGATGGGAATTTGTTGGTTGGTGCTGGTGATGGAACAGTTGCCATCATGAAAATTGTTAAAAGAAAATTCAAGAAAATTCAGTGAGTTCAGCTACCTTTTTAGAATTAATTAATCAATTAATCAGTTATACAGTATATCTGAAGGGCACATTTGTCATGAAGATAATGAAAACCCAGTAGTAGCCTCTGGCTGATAATACAGTTAAATGCAGAAAGTAAAACACATTATAACATAGCATACATTGTGCACCAGCAGCTGCCCTCACCTGCAGAACAATTATATACTCGGCAAAACTCAGTCTGATTCTCCGACATTGATCATTATAATGAATTTTAGATCTGTCCAAGTAGATGGTGGAATTACATCCATAGCCTTGCGAGGCCAAGGACATCAGGTTTGTAAATATGAAGTTAACAATTTTTATTTTTAGGTTATTATATTGTTTCAAATGAAAAAAATAACTGCTACTGGCCACTGTTAGCATCTTTAGTCAACTGCTTTTTGGTGTAGCAGAAGATAACCTGAAATGATGAGAGATAATACAGTCTTGTTTTACCAACAATAAAATCAGAAAGTTAAAATCAGTGTCTTTATGATGAAACAGATAGGCCTTCAGAGGGCTTGAAATTGCGACTCACTGGTCGCCAATGTGAACAACAATTGAGCACTGGCAACTAAATTTTCAGAACTGCTTGTCAGCTGGCAAGTCGTGATTTGTCCATTAGTTAAAGATAACCACAACACAACTTTTGTTTTTAATCTATAAGCAGGGACAACATTCAGATCTGGTAGCTAGTAGACAATTTGCCTTTCCGTCCCCACTAAAATAATGACAATACAAGAACATTGTCAAAATTAAGTCTACTTCGACATGTCGAAACTGCATTTTCCATGTGCCATATTGTTTCAGTGGCCTCTTCCAAAACTGGGATTGCAGGCACACTACAACATGTTCACTCTACATTTGCTGCGAGAACATTGTGATGAAAATAAAGAACTTTGTTTTGAAGAAATAGCAAAGGGAAAATATGAAAAGACCCGCATTTGTCTCACCATGAAAACCACAAACTTAAAAGTTTGTGTGCTTCACTCTATTTAAAATAACTTTAAAGAAAACCATCACCTTCAGACCAACAAAAAAGTTAACTTCGAACCCTGCTTCAATTGAAGAAATAATAACTTTTTTGACAACTTTCAGTTGATTTTGAATTTTCTTGTCTACTAGAAGGCTAGACAAGAAAATTCAAGAGGCGCCACGCACCTCTTGTAAGGTTTAACACGATTGGCCGAGAAAACAATAGAATAAACAACAGAAACAATGGCCCTAGTCCTGAAAACAATAGAGGTGGATGAGTCCGGGAGCAAATAAAATTAGAGGTTCTGAAGAGGTGCGTGACTACTGAAATTCAAAACCAACTGAAAGGTGTCAAAATGTGGCTCTTAAAACTTTGGTGGGGCAACTGAATGTCTTACAATCCAAGAACAATTCATTCATGTGTGATCTGGGTGTGCAGGTCCATAGTTTAGGGTGATTCCACTTAATAAGACAGTGCTAAAAAATTTGTCAAACTTCATTCAGTTGGTAATCATGTTACATATATCAGAAAAATGTAAAAAAATAGGCGTCGCCATGCTCATTTTTGCACAACAATTTAACCTTAGTTAGCAGAAAGTGGCACTAGAAATTCTAATAAAGCGATTATTGGATTAATTTATTATAGAGAAGTTAAACAATATAGACCCTGAACTTGCATTTTAAACCATATTAGTTGAACTGGAGTTGCAATTACACATGGATTGCATTACAAACTTGAGAATTCTCTGCATGGGCACATACCTAGCACTCTCTAAAAACGTGTTATTTATAGCTGCATTAAAATCAAATATTTTTAGCAGAATTTTAAAGTTTTCTTCAATTCGAGGTGTATTGTAGTCTTATTTCTAGAGCTTCTTTGGATTAACGTTGATTTACTGTTAGTAATATTATTATTTTGCAGTTTTTCATAGGAACAAAAAACTCGCAGATGTATCTGTTCAGTTACAGTAACTTTGAAGAATATGACAGGATCAAGACCTGTCACTGCTCCCCAGTCAATGATGTCATATTCCCTTGGTAAGTCAACTTTAATAAGCAATAGAGCACTTTTTCCGTGTTTGCATGGACTCATCTAAACCCGAGTAGGGTTGGGAGAATTCGAGACAGGTATGCAAAAATAAGAGGTAGTTTCTGGTTTGAATAACTTTCAAGAACTCTCCCTGCTCACCAAGTGTTTAGATGAGGCTATGTGGACACAGAAAAAGTGCTCTATTGCTTTTATAAAATAATTCTAAAAGGTTTTTTTTTTTCAGATTAAGCTGACAAAATACTATTTTAACCAACATGTAATTATATTTTCGTCTGGCCATCAACTCTGTCAGCTTGGGCCAGTCACACCTGTATCCATCATGCAAGCCTTGCCAAATTATCCATTGTTTAGTTTATAAGGTCAGTTTGTTTTACCTGACCAGTGTATGTGTTTTCAGTGGCAGTTCAGACCTGATTCTGACTTGTGCTAAGGCTGAGATCCGTATTTGGTCGACACAGACGAACCAGGAGGTTGTACGTATCACAGTTCCTAACATCACATGTAACGCTATTGATATCATGAGGTCTGGAAACAGCATCATAAGTGGTAAGACAAACTCCAATGCTCAACCTTTATGGCGGAATACTCCCTGGAGCGTTTTGTGGGAGTGGTCCACCTAGTTCATCCAAAATTCTGGCCCTAAGATAAAATTGCAGATCTGTTCTCTTAAATTCATGCTCTCATGCTCGTTTTGAGACCTGCCCATTTTGCATATCCGAGTTTTAAATGGAGCTTTGTTGCTCTGAATGGGATTTGTTTGATTTCATTACCTTCTTTTAAAACGGCCCGGTGAAAAAGACAGAAGTTCACACCTGTGTATTCGCTCAGTGTTTTCCTCGCTTTAGACCAGAAAGCTAACTCATTTTAAATTTTTGACTAAAACCACAAAATCAATGATCCATTATCTGACCAAAGCGGGTCAAAAGTCTTTTTAAGATGGCACATAGATCATACATGTATTTAGAGAATCAAAAAATGTCGAAAAGCGGGAAAATTTGTTAGCGCAACAATGCCATTAGAGAGGTAATTTGAAGTTAAAGTCTTCATTACTTGGAGGTAATGCACGCCCTACTACTAGTAAAATGGCTGGCATAAAAAACGAATGGAATTGCACAAAGCCTGAGATCAGTTTTTCACAGTTAAAAACGTTACACCAAAAATACTATGACCGAAACGTTGTGATTTTTCACAAGATGATACTTTGACATATTTCTAAGTTATCAGGTTTTTTGGTTTTTTCTTTTGAACATTTATATAAGAGTCATGCATCTACCATGTATACAATTGTTTTTGTTTCTGTTCAGCCAAAAATACTTACTGTAAGAAAATAACACTCTTGAGTAGTTGTAAAACCTGGTAAAACTGGACGGGGTTAATGTTCACTTCATAAGCCCAGATGTTTTTTGTTACCTTTATCTTATTCAGGTTGGGACGACGGCAAAATACGCGCATTTACACCAGAAAGTGGCAGGTTAATTTATCAGATAGAAAACGCTCACAAGAGTGGTGTCACAGCTATAGCGGCTGTCGGTGACGAGAAACGTATCATCAGCGGGGGAGGGGAGGGTGAAGTACGTTGTTTGGGAGGTGGGCGGCAGTGGGAAACAGAAAGGATCCATTACTGGAACACTGAAAGGAGCCATTAAAGAACATACAGGTAAAACACAACAAACAACAGGTGTTTTTTTCTGTAAATATTTTATCCTATTCCAGGAGCCCATTACCTGAAAAGCAACATCCAAACCCAAAGGGGTGCTATATTCGAAAATCTAGTGCACCGATGCGAACCTAAAAACGGATTACCTAGTTTGTTAAAAATT
>JAHPZR010048376.1:0-10469 GCA_019787425.1 Platygyra sinensis
ATTTAGATCAGTTTTTAATGCCTGATAGGGTAGCGAGAGGGAATTATAGCAGCTAGCTGGGGAAGAAATCAAGTTCACTTATTCAGTCAGTCAATCAGTCGATGGACCGTAAACGCTTTTTTTGGTGGTAATTCTGCTAAGTAGGGTATTTCTCGGGCGACATTTGCCGGACCATTAATTTTGTGAACTGAACAAAATGGCTACCACAGCGATGAATCTTTCGAGTTTGGAGTAAGAAAAGTTATCGTGTTCTATTTCTCAGACAGAAGTTCTGAATATGAGTTTATAATGCGGTTAAAGTAAGTTTTATCGTGGAGAGAATGCTTAGGTCTGTTATTCAAGAACATCCTGCTTGTAGAAATAGTACGATTTGCTGTGTAAAAACCATAGTTTGTCCACAGTCCATGCAGCCCCGTTCGTTTTTGAATGCATGTAACCCGCTACTGGAAAATGATTGGTTGATTCAAAAGAGTCTTATTGGGTGTGTTGGAATTGAATCTCAGTTCAGCTGCAATTCCAGTGGTTTCGATCCTCAGCTTTCATATGAATTTCATTTCTCAGCAATCAGTAAATTCTACAGAACTCAGATCTCAGCTGCCACTGTAGAAAAAGACGTCATTTCTCAGATGACAGAGATAACCAATTCTCACTAGGAAGTTCCTTTCTCTGAAAGACTTTTACACTGTAAAAGGTTCTAAGCCTGACATTATTTACTGTATGTTATTAGGTTCAACACCGCCACCAGCAACAACAAAGCCAACAGTGCCTACCTCAACTGGGAGCCGCGGTAGGCTATACTAGAGATGCCTCATAACATAAAGACAGAAAACGTGGGCTTAGTTTGATAAATATGAGCTATAGAATAATCCATCAGCAGAAACACATCTGAATAGTTATAGGTTAAACACCAATCATTAATATTGACAGAGATTACCCATTATCATGACCAAAGCCAGAAACAAGTGATACTACAAAATTTTCGCCGAAAAATTATACCACATAGCTAGCTGTTAACCCTGCCATTTCAGTGAAGCCTGACCAATAAAAAATTAAGCAAAATAAATTTTAATTGGTAGGACTGCATATAAAAGGGCATGGAATTACTAACTAGTAGAGACGGCCGGGATTACTTACGAATAATTTGTTAGACTTTAAAGAGGGTCCTGAAGGGGGGGTTCGGATCCCATTTCCCAGCGCCATTTTATGAAAAATCCCATTCCCGTTTAAATTTTTTTCAAAATTCCCACTCGCATTTCAAAACATAGTATATACTAATAACGTGACCAATAAAATAATGGCTCTAAATTTCAAATTGCATGTTAATAAAGTGTGTTTTGAATCATTATGTGTTTCAACTATTTATTAGAAGGCAGCAAAGGAGTAGAAATGTGTTTAAAGACTATGTTTTTATGTCCTTGTCATCATTTGTCTCATTTTAGTGCAGTTTTTGGTGGTCCTTACCTGAATTGTGTATCAATCTAACTTTGGATCAGTTTTAAGAACAAACGGAGCTTTCTTGGGTTGTCCAGGTTCTATGTAGTCCACATAAAACATTTCAGTCGAGCAATCAGCAAAGCCACGTTTCTTACTTGCTTCGTAGATGTCAGTCATACGACAATTTTTTTTAGTTTTATATTTTTTGCCTGTATTTTTATATTTTACTTTTCCTCGGAGATATTAGCTAAGTCCAGCTTCTCTGTAAATCCGAGATTAAATAAAGTGTGTATGTATGTATGTATATGTTCTGTTATGTCCAATGGGATTTCAACTTTGCAGTTTCTGAATGAAAACCTTCTTTGAATTGATGTACTTAACTTCCACTATTACAGTTCGAGTATCCGCCATGTTTGTTTGTAAAGTAGTGCCGCTGACCATTTGATTGCCGACGTGCATTGGGCTCCTGGAGGACTGGTAACAATAACAAAAAAGTCTGCACGAGACTTGAAAGAGTCAATGGACTATTTTATCATCATGATTTACCTATTTTTTATCGGATAAAACTCCATAACGCTATTATTTGATTTTTGTTTGAACTTTACCCGTATTCTAAAAAAATCTTTTTTACTCAATGGGTTAAAACAAAATTCCCTTTCGATTCCCACTAATGTTTTGAGTCCCATTCCCAGTACAAAAATCCCAGTCCAAGTGGATCAAATCCTATTTTCCCACCCATATTTTAGGCCAATCCCAGTCCCATTTTACCCGGCCCTTCAGGACCCTCTTTAAAAGTGAAAAGCGAAGATCCAAATTTCTGTGAACTAGAAAGTCCCCGAGTTATCATGACAAATTATCTCAGAGCTTTTTCTCCAAAATAAAACTATCAGCGGCATCAGTTTCCCTGACAACTGATTTGACTTTTTCAACAGTACTTCCTTAATGAGTAAAATTTTATTTTCGTTTAGATCGTTCTTCTTTATCTACAATTAAGGAACTTAAAAGAACTAAACTCCACCGTCACCTTTTTTAAGTCTACCTAAAGCGGTTCATTTCTCAGGTTATTTGTTGCTCATGTGATTGAAATATTCCCTATATCTTTTTAATATGATATTTCAAGGATGCAGAACAACTTCACCACCAACACCTCCACCGCCGACGACACCAGTAGGACCACCCAGTAAGAAGATTTTAATGTAGAGTCAAACTTCGGCCAATGTGAAATAATGCAGTGTATACGGGGGGGGGGGGAAGGGGGGGTGGGGGGATTCCCATGGAAAAAGCACGAGGATGATCGTCCTACCGTCTATGGAAAAAGAAAAAAAACGGTGAATTTGGTTCCTCTTAAGGTTTGTAGCCTCAAACGGTCTACAGTGGGAGCTTTTGCAACTTTAAGGTGAAAACTGAAAACATTTCAAGCCACGCCCGCCAAACAGGATTTTGGTATCTCCTAGGGCTTCTTTCTAAAATTTCCGACGAGGACCCCCCATCGGAAATGTAGAAAATACTGATATTTGATTCCCTAAATTTAAACATGTTTTTAGCGTTACTATACAAAAATGACAAATTAACACCGCACAAAGCTTTAACCCTGAAAGAATTTCAAACAATTGAGCAATTTACCGACCTAAAATTGAATTGAAAGTGGGGAAAAGGGGATTATGTAAACAATCCAGCCATTTACGGTAAACTAGAAAAAAAATGCTACAATGGCATTTCGGAAATGTCCCTTTTTTTCTTACCACCGTTTTCGTTGATACGCGACTTTCGAAAACAAAACACCAGCGGAAACGTTTCCAAAATTTATGTCAATCATACATGTTATCGACAGATCGGATCGATCGTTGCTTATATTCAATAATGTTGCCATGACTAAACACATATCACAGAGAGAAGGAATACACAGCTATAATTTGTGTTTTGTCACTCTTTTTTTTTCCTGTTTTTTTTTGTTTTGTTTTTTTTTTTACTGAAATCAACCTTGCAATTTACTTGTTTTCGTCGTCGTCGCCATCGTCGTTGCTTTACACAGGGAAAGTTTACTTATATTACTCTAGAAATAAGCAATCTAAAAAAAAGCTTAGATCAGTACCTGGTGAAACTCTGTTTCGCTTCTTATTCTAAAACATTAAATAGACTTACCATTTACGATTAGATTTGCCTGTAATTGTTTTCTGCTGATGGGTGAACGCAAAAATTGAAAATTTAGCAAATGGTAAAAAACAGTTCCCCGTTCCTTTCGGAACGTCTCCTACGGAAACCTGAGTTACAAACACCGACCTGATATGCCACTAAGCTAAAACATGAACTTATCTTTACCTTCCTTTGTCTTCAAGGTTCTTGTGGTATCAGCCCACACTCCAGGATTGTCGGCGGCGTAAATGCTAAACACGGTGACTGGCCATGGCAGGTTCAGTTACGTACTACTTACAGTTTCCCTTACTGCGGAGGTTCCTTAGTGTCTGATCAGTGGGTGGTAACAGCGACTCACTGTGTCCTGAATGGATCACCCAGCTCCATCGTCGTAAGGTACAACCTGTGCTGCATTCACTTGATTAACCGCTGCCCTCGAATAAACGCCGCATTTTAGAGCAGAAACATTAATAAACGCCGTCCTTGAATCTGAGACCTAAACAATGACATAAAGACAAATTTGACCAACACAAATGTTTGGCTGATAACCAAACAGTGCAAATCTGCGGCTTAGAGTACTCCGTCTCATGCTTTGCGTCTTTTTTTAGAGTGAAAGTGACGTGTTATTTGTGCTCTTACTTTTATGTACATTTTTTACACTTATTACACCAATTAATACACTGCAAATATTAAGAAAGAGGAAAAATGAAGATTAAGTGCGATAACCGAACACAATCTTGGTTACATGATAAAACCTATTAAATTGAGTATTGCTAGGAGGGGGGGGGGGGGGGGGGCACATCGCAGTTTTAAGCGTCCTGAATCACGTCTTTTTGAAGCAACATCAACATTTCTCGATTACATATCTTATTTTAATGTCATTTTGAAACCCTTAATTATAAAGAAGTGAACGATGCCTTCCGCAGTGTCAAATACTTATCTTTGCAATCGGCACTTGCTGAGTCATAACAACTAATTGAATTATGTCTAATTTTCAAAGGGACAAAATGATTAAGTTGGCTATGGTTTGCTGCATCCTGCTTGATTGTATAGCGAAGCAAAATTGCTATTTCGCGGTTGTGACCGTTTGTGACGGTTGTGACGTTTCAGATTTGCGCGTATTTTTATAAAAGCAATAGAGGACTTTTTCCGTGTTTACAGAGCGTTATCTTAACACTCCGAGGGATAGGAGAATTCTCGAAAGTTATGCAAACCCTCGACTACGTCACGGGTTTGCATAACTGTCTAGAATTCTCCCAAACCTTCTCGTGTTTAGTTGAGGCTATGTAACACGGGAAAAGTGCTCTATTGCTTAAATATAAATCGTTTGTTTTATAATCATTAATGAGCACGGGGTTAACTTTACACCATCTAAAATACAGCTATTGTTTAAGGACTATGATATTCCCCCAAATACAAGTCCAAATCTATCCCGGAAGTTTGGGATTTTAGTTGTGCAAACTCAAAAATATTATTATTCTTGCAAAATGATGGAAAAAAACTATTAATCTTCCTGAATTGAAGTCAGTGTTATCTTTACAATGGAAAGTTGAAAAATGCGAAAGCTAATCAGTCTCGGCAAGTGGCCAAATCAGTCAATTGTGTTAGAATAATATTACTATGACGTGAATGCAAGAAGCATTAGCTTAAGTATTGTAAGTAATAGCTAAGTTATAGTATCGTAAGTTAAAATAAGCTCGTGTAACTGTATTGCTTTGTGAATTAAGCTATGCAAAATTGTAGTGTAACTGTATGACTGGCATCTCAAATTGTACTGTATTGTATTGTTATGTACGTGTAAGTAGTGTAAGTAGCTGTTTTAGTGTTGTAAATACTTATCACTGTTTGTAAGTAAAAAAAAAATAAAAATAAAAATAAAATTAAAAAAAATAATAATAAAAAAAATAATAATCATTAATGTGTCTGATCAGACTTGGCGCCCGTAGACGGGTAAACACCGTTGGATCTGAACAGGAAATTGCAGTGAGCAAAGTGATAACCCATCCATTATACCACCAGCCGACCAAGTACAGTCACGACATCGCCTTACTTAAACTGGAAAAATCGGTTCAGCTAAACAGGTAACTGCACGCGGCGAAGTTACACCGGTCTCCGGAAGATTCTGGTATACAGATGATGTGGCTCGCCTAGATCAGCCCAGGATACCTGCGGGTTCACGCTGTTATTAGTGTCTTTTCTAACTTAATTATTTTTATTAATAAAGAGTTACTGAAGTGTAATACGTATAGATTTTTGTAAAATTATAAATATTCGAGTAATAATAAAGTTGTTGGTGGTGTTTATTTTTGCTTTCCTATATACCCCTTGAGGGTTGTCCAACGTCTCCAACAGGAAAATAGTGTTCTTTGCCATAAAAAAAACATTACTTGTTGATCGAGCTCGCTCGGTAAAAATGGCTTGATTGTGACCTTCGTGTTTGGGGTTGGTATCGATCAAAAACCGTCTCGAACTAGCAAAGAGCAGTCTACCAAATGTCCAACTATCTCTTGACTTCACACTTAATCAATGTACGAGATATGATGAAGAAAAACTAAATCTGTATAAACTGTTCAGGACATATAGAATCTGCATACCCTTTCCTCATACTAGTAAATCGCAGTCGTCGAAATGAACTGAAACAATTATCACCTTTGCATTTCTTAAGTTATTTCAACTGAGGTGCCATTGTTGTAGAAGTCCCTCTCAAACTGCTGAGCGTAACGGTTTCGTCTATTGCTCTCTTCCGTTATTAAGGTTTGTAAATCTGGTGTGTCTTCCTCAAGCCGTAGCGGAACCATCTGACGGTACCAAATGCTGGATCACAGGCTGGGGCCGACTTGCTTCCGGTGGAGCGGTTCCAGATTATCTTCAACAGGTGCAAGTTCCCGTAGTCAGTCGCGCCCGCTGTGACCAGGCCTACCCTGGAAAGATCGACGACTCAATGGTCTGCGCGGGCCGGATCAGGGTGGAATTGACTCATGTCAGGGGGATAGTGGGGGACCAATGGTGTGTGAGACCGGTGGGAAGTTTTATCTTCATGGCGTCACCAGCTGGGGTTATGGATGTGCCAGTCCTGGAAAGTTTGGTGTGTATGCCAAGATGAAATACCTCGTGGCATGGCTAAACAGCGAAATGTCCAAGAACTAAATTTAACTGTGGATGGTTTAGTGGGGGATAACATAAAACATAGATCACGGGCTCATAGTTGATCACCTTGTAGCATAAATGGTCAATAAAAAATATGAAAAAGCGCTCTCTTGTTCATGTTATATCAATAAGAGTATGGATCCCTCATTTTTAATATGACTTATTCAGCTATTTTTTTTTCGTTTGCAACAGAAGGAAAAAAAAACAGAATAAAAAGTTTATTTTCTCCCCACTAAGGACTCCATCCAAAGAATTAGTTCTGTTTTTCAGCCATAGGTGAAAAAACTAAAGTGTTCTCAGTCTTGCTGGAAAGTCTCATTTATTTGTTTTACAGCACATTATCAGAGAATTTATGACTGGAAAGCAGTTTGCCCTTCATGATTTTCGTTTATGGGCCTCAGTGTGAAATAGAACTGGCTGAATGTTTCTGAGATTCATTGAAAAGTCGATAGCGCTTTCCGTCGATGTTGAATCTATCTAATCAATTGTCACTTTTCTAAGTCATCACTTAGACTATAAACTTGAGTAATAATGCTTGTGTAAACTGTGAATAAGAGTGTATGTCGTGGATCAACAGTTTTTTTAGATTGCTTATTTCTAGAGTAATATAAGTAAACTTTCCCTGTGTAAAGCAACGACGATGGCGACGACGACGAAAACAAGTAAATTGCAAGGTTGATTTCAGTAAAAAAAAAACAAAACAAAAAAAAACAGGAAAAAAAAGAGTGACAAAACACAAATTATAGCTGTGTATTCCTTCTCTCTGTGATATGTGTTTAGTCATGGCAACATTATTGAATATAAGCAACGATCGATCCGATCTGTCGATAACATGTATGATTGACATAAATTTTGGAAACGTTTCCGCTGGTGTTTTGTTTTCGAAAGTCGCGTATCAACGAAAACGGTGGTAAGAAAAAAAGGGACATTTCCGAAATGCCATTGTAGCATTTTTTTTCTAGTTTACCGTAAATGGCTGGATTGTTTACATAATCCCCTTTTCCCCACTTTCAATTCAATTTTAGGTCGGTAAATTGCTCAATTGTTTGAAATTCTTTCAGGGTTAAAGCTTTGTGCGGTGTTAATTTGTCATTTTTGTATAGTAACGCTAAAAACATGTTTAAATTTAGGGAATCAAATATCAGTATTTTCTACATTTCCGATGGGGGGTCCTCGTCGGAAATTTTAGAAAGAAGCCCTAGGAGATACCAAAATCCTGTTTGGCGGGCGTGGCTTGAAATGTTTTCAGTTTTCACCTTAAAGTTGCAAAAGCTCCCACTGTAGACCGTTTGAGGCTACAAACCTTAAGAGGAACCAAATTCACCGTTTTTTTTCTTTTTCCATAGACGGTAGGACGATCATCCTCGTGCTTTTTCCATGGGAATCCCCCCACCCCCCCTTCCCCCCCCCCCCGTATACACTGCATTATTTCACATTGGCCGAAGTTTGACTCTACATTAAAATCTTCTTACTGGGTGGTCCTACTGGTGTCGTCGGCGGTGGAGGTGTTGGTGGTGAAGTTGTTCTGCATCCTTGAAATATCATATTAAAAAGATATAGGGAATATTTCAATCACATGAGCAACAAATAACCTGAGAAATGAACCGCTTTAGGTAGACTTAAAAAAGGTGACGGTGGAGTTTAGTTCTTTTAAGTTCCTTAATTGTAGATAAAGAAGAACGATCTAAACGAAAATAAAATTTTACTCATTAAGGAAGTACTGTTGAAAAAGTCAAATCAGTTGTCAGGGAAACTGATGCCGCTGATAGTTTTATTTTGGAGAAAAAGCTCTGAGATAATTTGTCATGATAACTCGGGGACTTTCTAGTTCACAGAAATTTGGATCTTCGCTTTTCACTTTTAAAGAGGGTCCTGAAGGGCCGGGTAAAATGGGACTGGGATTGGCCTAAAATATGGGTGGGAAAATAGGATTTGATCCACTTGGACTGGGATTTTTGTACTGGGAATGGGACTCAAAACATTAGTGGGAATCGAAAGGGAATTTTGTTTTAACCCATTGAGTAAAAAAGATTTTTTTAGAATACGGGTAAAGTTCAAACAAAAATCAAATAATAGCGTTATGGAGTTTTATCCGATAAAAAATAGGTAAATCATGATGATAAAATAGTCCATTGACTCTTTCAAGTCTCGTGCAGACTTTTTTGTTATTGTTACCAGTCCTCCAGGAGCCCAATGCACGTCGGCAATCAAATGGTCAGCGGCACTACTTTACAAACAAACATGGCGGATACTCGAACTGTAATAGTGGAAGTTAAGTACATCAATTCAAAGAAGGTTTTCATTCAGAAACTGCAAAGTTGAAATCCCATTGGACATAACAGAACATATACATACATACATACACACTTTATTTAATCTCGGATTTACAGAGAAGCTGGACTTAGCTAATATCTCCGAGGAAAAGTAAAATATAAAAATACAGGCAAAAAATATAAAACTAAAAAAAATTGTCGTATGACTGACATCTACGAAGCAAGTAAGAAACGTGGCTTTGCTGATTGCTCGACTGAAATGTTTTATGTGGACTACATAGAA
The DNA here is from genome assembly GCA_019787425.1 of Platygyra sinensis. Lineage (NCBI taxonomy): Eukaryota > Metazoa > Cnidaria > Anthozoa > Scleractinia > Merulinidae > Platygyra > Platygyra sinensis. The sequence continues at coordinate 9,271 of JAHPZR010048376.1, forward strand.
CCTGGACAACCCAAGAAAGCTCCGTTTGTTCTTAAACTGATCCAAAGTTAGATTGATACACAATTCAGGTAAGGACCACCAAAAACTGCACTAAAATGAGACAAATGATGACAAGGACATAAAAACATAGTCTTTAAACACATTTCTACTCCTTTGCTGCCTTCTAATAAATAGTTGAAACACATAATGATTCAAAACACACTTTATTAACATGCAATTTGAAATTTAGAGCCATTATTTTATTGGTCACGTTATTAGTATATACTATGTTTGAAATGCGAGTGGGAATTTTGAAAAAAATTTAAACGGGAATGGGATTTTTCATAAAATGGCGCTGGGAAATGGGATCCGAACCCCCCCTTCAGGACCCTCTTTAAAGTCTAACAAATTATTCGTAAGTAATCCCGGCCGTCTCTACTAGTTAGTAATTCCATGCCCTTTTATATGCAGTCCTACCAATTAAAATTTATTTTGCTTAATTTTTTATTGGTCAGGCTTCACTGAAATGGCAGGGTTAACAGCTAGCTATGTGGTATAATTTTTCGGCGAAAATTTTGTAGTATCACTTGTTTCTGGCTTTGGTCATGATAATGGGTAATCTCTGTCAATATTAATGATTGGTGTTTAACCTATAACTATTCAGATGTGTTTCTGCTGATGGATTATTCTATAGCTCATATTTATCAAACTAAGCCCACGTTTTCTGTCTTTATGTTATGAGGCATCTCTAGTATAGCCTACCGCGGCTCCCAGTTGAGGTAGGCACTGTTGGCTTTGTTGTTGCTGGTGGCGGTGTTGAACCTAATAACATACAGTAAATAATGTCAGGCTTAGAACCTTTTACAGTGTAAAAGTCTTTCAGAGAAAGGAACTTCCTAGTGAGAATTGGTTATCTCTGTCATCTGAGAAATGACGTCTTTTTCTACAGTGGCAGCTGAGATCTGAGTTCTGTAGAATTTACTGATTGCTGAGAAATGAAATTCATATGAAAGCTGAGGATCGAAACCACTGGAATTGCAGCTGAACTGAGATTCAATTCCAACACACCCAATAAGACTCTTTTGAATCAACCAATCATTTTCCAGTAGCGGGTTACATGCATTCAAAAACGAACGGGGCTGCATGGACTGTGGACAAACTATGGTTTTTACACAGCAAATCGTACTATTTCTACAAGCAGGATGTTCTTGAATAACAGA
>JAHPZR010048380.1:0-10344 GCA_019787425.1 Platygyra sinensis
ATCTTTTCCAATTGACAATTGCAATCTCAAAAACACTCAACGACGTTACCAGCACAGTCAGATTCTATCATTGATTTTAGATTGCTGCTCGTCGATATTGCAAGAGGATCAGAGATTTCCTTTTGCTCAGCGATCAGTTATGAGCAGGGGCACTTTGTCCCGTTATAGTTGGGAACCAACACCCAAGGTTCTCTTTGCACCTTTTTCTCCGTTTGCTTTCTCCTACGTTCAGAAACATAAAGCAACAACAACAAAAAATAAGCTGTATCCTCCCATTAGTGGAAAGGGAACTTTCAATATGGGGATTTGAAGTTCTACCCTATCCTAGAAACAGTTTCTGAACACACGGTTGCGTTGAACACTCTTACTGAGTGGGGATCTGCCCTAATACAAATTCGCAAAAGGCTGATAGTATGCACGTACCTCAGCCAATCACATTGCACCATGCATTTACACTAGTGTACTTACAGATTCTACAAATTAGTAGAATTCTGCTCGTATAGTAATGCAAATGGCGCAATGCGCGCGATTGGCTGAGCAAGAACGCTAGCTAATAATAGCACATAATCCTGAAAAACCTGAAGGGCTTTCAACGAATTTACGAGGGCGCGTGCGCAACTGGAGTTTTCAAATAACAATTCATTCCGCGTGATTTTGCGGAAGAATGAAATTGAGTACAATGTCGGGAAAAGATTGGAAATTGTAATTTGAGGGAAATTTAGTGCGAATTCTACAATTAACTGAATTATTTCTAGTCGACTTTCATGCACCTCATAGAAATTATATCCCAAGATTGAGCTTTTTTTTTCTCTTTTACAGACAGACCTTATTGCCATCTTTAATTTAAACATTTGTATGAAAAAAGACTGATTCTAAGCAAAGTTATAAATGAAAAACGTTTCTTTGCTTTACGTACCTCTAACTGACAGCTGTCAAAAGGTTGTCACGAGGAGTACATTAAAAAGTGGCGTGACAGATTGCTGCGACTTCCAAACGTTTGAGGACATATTTAAGCTGTTATCAACAATGATTTTTGATTAGAGCTTTTAAATATGTCCTCGAATAAAGACAAAAAGCTCGTGCCCATTTTCAAGTGCAAAGAAAGCACCACAGACCGAGAAAAAAGTCGGAGCGGAAAGGTTTCAAAAACACTCGCGTTAGCTGCCTAACGAAAAAGGTTTCTGCAAGACATTTGACATTCTTAAGCAGTATTTCGTTAGCGCTTTTACCGTTCGAAGCGGTAAGGGGTAACAGCTCGATGTCTTGTGGGTTTCCTCTACATTGATTTCGAGTGCGCTCTTTATTTGGAAAACCTTAAACCTTTTTTTTTTTTATTTAGTAAATAGACCTAATTGCAATAACGTTGTCACAGAAAAAAAGCAAAAAAGCAAAAAGCCAAATAGGAATTAATTACAGACGTTTAAATTTCCATTGTTCTTGGATACTGTATATGAATGAAAAATACATTTTTTATTCATGTGATTCATTTACATTATATTTTGGACTTATGTACAGTATCTGAGAACATTGCAAATTTAAATTTCCCTAATTAATTCCTATTTGGCTTTAGCTTTTTGCTTTTTTCTATGACAACATTATTGCAATTAGGTGTATATCTCCGAAATCTAGAAATCTTAACTTTTTAGAAAATATGCACTTCATTAGGGTTTGCTTCAAACGTTCGATTGTAGAGCGAAGCAAACGAATGATTGTCATTTGGGGTATACCGCTTCCTTAATTGTTCGATAAAAAACACATGATTACTTTCCTTCCAGAACCATTCAAAGTAACTAATATCACTCCGTCAGTGCTCTCACCGGCTCAAAACGTCTTCTTGACTGTCAGCGGTATCTCTTACAAAGAATGGATGCAGTAGTTCATCAGATTTCAGACTGATAACAGGACGAAGAAGACCCAGCACGGGATCTGTAAGGATTCTATTGTCTCATGCTATGTCCCTGAATTTCCAAGCAATACTCGACTCCGAGTTGGCTTGACCTTGAGTAATAGACTTGTGCAGTGGGCCGACAAAAAGATTCATTTTCAGTGTAAGTTAATACGTATTTTTTTGTTTTTATTCCCACTGTCATTGCCATAGTCATCTTCATCACCATCGACTGATTGATTGTCTGACCGATATACTGACTAATGGACGAAATGAAGGATTGATTGATGGTTGGTTAGATGGTCAGTTAATTTCAAGTTTGGACGGGTGGCTGGTTTGATTGGTGTTTTGGTTCCATTGATCGATCAATCATGCAATCAGTCGATCTAAAGAAAATTTTTTGTTTAGACACTTGCTTGAGGGCAGGCTTCAATGACATAGGACGCATGAAGTTTAAATTTTTTACTAGTTGTTGATTAAAACACTTCATCATCATCATCATCATCATCATCATCATCATCATCAACAACAACAACACCAACATCATGATCATCATTTATTAACCTTTATGTGAATAACAAATTCTATTTTATGACAACAGAATGTACCTAAAAATTGATTAAGTGATCTAATACTCTTTAAAAACAGGTTTGTCAGGGGTTCTTGATTTCTCTTTGTGATGCACTCGCACGGAACTTTCTAACAGACCTGATTTTACTCTTATTTCATTCCACTTAGTGCAATAGTTGATCAATTCAAGATCTTTTATGACAGTTAATACAATACAATACAATACAATAGAGAGTTTATTGTGAAAATACACTTAGCTACAACAAAGGCGTGCTTTCACAGACGGTACCGAAGTCGGGGTCTGTGAAAGCACGCATGTTCACCAAATCGAGTACACAGTCCGTGGTGGCTGGTAAGACTTAAAACAGCCAAGTTCCACAGATTAGTTCGAATGGCAAAGTTTGTTCCGGATGAATTAGACAAAAAAGATCTTTTTTTCTGCCGTATTAGGTTCGTCTTTCCAGAACTTCCCCATTTCAACTGAGCGTTACACTTTATTCTAGCTTCCGTCTTTGTCAGAACCAGTTAACACCGTGACCAGCTCTATCCTTACGTTAGAAGCGTCTTGCTTTGTGAAGCGTCCGCATTGTGTTAATGGCCGCAATGTTTTTCGAAGGCTAACCCGAAATTTCTTAAACAAAAAGAAATAAATGACTGGATTGTAACAAGCCGCTGTTTTGGCAAACATAGCGGGCAACCCTACTACCAAAGGGGAGATAATCGGCTTCGGCACTCGAATGACGGCGTAAAGCGAAACCACTGCATACGGTACCCATGCAAATATGAAGCCAAGGGACATTATAAATGCCATGCGCGTGGTTTTGGACTGTCCTTGAACTGCTTCCAGAGTGGGTGCAGCGTTTTCTCCCCACAAATCATGCGCATTTTGAGAGATTTTCTTCACTGTGTAGTAAATACAGTAATATGCTGTCGCCATGGTGACAATGGGCCCGAAAAAGAAGAAAAAGAAGATACAAGCTATGAAAGCAATATTGCCTGGATCCGAAGATTGCCAGCGAATCGAGCAAAGCAAGCCCGCTCCCTCAGGAGCGTAGGCCGACCATCCAGCCAGAGGGAATGTGCTCCAAAGCAGGGCAAACATCCACAGTCCAATGATAACGAAACGGAGTTTTCGCTCAACGGTATGCGAGGCTATGGAGTATCTTATTACAGCAGCGCGCTCGATGGCAAAGGTGGCATGGTGCAACATGACGCCGAAAGATAAGAATGTTGTAATGAAGGCATACCACAAACAAACGGCATTATTGGATCGCCAATCCTTTGACACATTCGTGACAATTCCAAAGGGGTAAGCTAAAACCGCATGGAGCCAATCACCGACAGCCATGCTAAAGATCAGTGTGTTGGAGAGCGTACGAAGACTTCGGTCGCTTATAAAGGTCACCAACACAAGCGAGTTAAGACTGAATGCTGTGAATGTGAGGAGCACATACACGCCTGCGAAGATGTAATGCGTTTCCTCACTAAGTGATTCTGCAGCTCCTTGTTCTTCACTTTTGTCTGACATCCTAATATCTCTGTGCAATACAGCTCTGTATACGAGAAAGAAATAGAATAATTAACAAAACCTTCATCATGACCGTGAATCTCGACTGTAGGTGTTCATTTCGGTGTGCTCTATAAATTAGTTTTAAAATTATCACTCCTTACCAGGCTTCTTCACTTTAGAGACTTCGACCTATCTGATTGAGCCAAGAAGGTAAGCTAATCTATTAAGAAATGCTTTCCCAAAAAGGACAAAAAAGGGAAACAAAAACAAAAATTGGAAACAGAATGCACGGCTGAATCATAATTCCTCACGGCTTGCAAATTAGACCACTAGTGTTGGCATATCTATAACTACATTCTCAGATCAAAAACATGACGAATGAAAAATACATTAAGCTGAAATTTTCACTGACAGCTGAGAAATAAGCCATTTCCGAATTACCTCAGGCCTCTTTTTCGAAGCAAGTTTTGGTGCTTAACCTTTCATGTGCAAATCAATTTTCATTCACACGCAAATTAAACTCATTTTCATGAGAATGAAAATTGATTTTGCAAGTGAAAAGATGAGCACAAAAACCTCCCTTCGAAAAAGAGGGCTGAGGTAATTCGGATATGGCCCATTGGAGGGAATCGCCGAATATTTGACTGGGATCTTGTAATTCAGGGTCTTCAATTCAGACCCTCAATAGACATTTGAAAAACCCAAAATTCTAATCAGCTGCGAGCTTCAAAAAATCCTTATCTTGACGAAAAAATAACTTAAACAGGTTCAGTTCATTCCGTTATTTGGACTAGCTTGAAACAAGCTAACTGACTTTTGTATGAAAGTCTGAGGAAGGCAAGGCTGAAAGAAACGATAGCACCGTGTTGATTTATAGTATTATGGGTGTGGCAAAAAAATTTCGCCCAAGGGAATTAAATGTTTACTTAGTTTATTCAAAATCTTCGTATACGCCGGCAAAATCGTTCTATTGACTGCTTTGTGTCGCGGCTCCGAAGTCTGGCCCTTGATTGGTTGAATATCCCTGAAGCTTAACTCTCTCTTTATACTCCAATCAAGCCGAGAGTTTTAAACACGACCTATAAAACTAACTAAGTCCTCTGGGAACTATCCTCAGCGGGCCAAGACACTTCTATAAAAGCAGGAAGCTTACCATTTAGCTCCACAGTTTTGGAAGAACACAGACGAGGATATTTAGCAATTATTGAATATGAGGCGAAGTAGGATATGAAGAATTCTGCAGATCAAGGAGGGTGTTATCCACAGAGGCCCAAGGCCGAGGTGGATAACACTCTCCGAGATCTGCAGAATTCTTCATATCCTACGAAAGCCGAATTCAATAATTGCTTTATTATTCATTCAAAATATTTCCCCGTTCTTAAAGGAGTTTCGCCATTTCGCTCTTTGTTTTTTCGCCCACCAAAAATAACAATCTCGTCCCCAGGTTTTCTCGGTCAACGGTTCAATAATTTTCAGCGGCCTCCACTTTTGACGTCATTGGTTCAATAATTTTCAGCGGGCTGCACTTTTGACGTCATTGATGCAATATGACGAAGATTCTTTCCAAATTTGGTGAACAGCAGCTGGTTATGGTGAATTACGCGTGTGGTTTTAACCAATCAGAAACGGGGAAATATTTTCAATGAATAATAATGAAAGGTTATAGCTTATTTGATCTTCCAGGTAGGTTTAAAACGTTCTTGGTACTTTGCAGAAAAAAATTCCAGATAACTATGGTTTTTTTGAGAGCAAGAGAGTCCAAAATTTTGTCATACACGCACGATGATAGTTATTGTTATTGCCACCTCGTCGTCCAAGAAAACAAGCAAACCAATCAAGTATACCCGTATGCCTGCCTGTATGCCTGCTGGAGATAAAGCAGAGTAGCATGCCGTTTGAAGCCAAGTCGCGCTCGTAAATGCCTGCCGCGTGCTTAAAAATGTTAAATTTAAATCTTAAATACAGGTCGCATGTCAGAAGAATAGCGTTTGGAAGATGCCTAAACTTCTCCATGTAAGATGAAAGGACAATTATGCAGCGAAATAATATTTCACTTTAATACTTGACAACCTAACAGCTCTTGAACGGAACGCGGACGCATTCAGTGTTTGTTTGACATAGCATTGATACCTTAAGGGCGTTCGCGCCCAAAACTTCCCACGTACAAATTTTTTTAAAACTTTGACTGCAGTTGGAAAATGATAAGATTGGATTAAAAACGTAAAAATATCGGGGGTCACCGAACTCGTTTTGAAGATAAGGCGTGGCACAGACCACAGCATTTCTAGGATTTCCAGTCACTCGAGACGATTCTGATCGAATTCATTACTATCGGCATTTATACCACACAAGTAAATAGTACTTTTCGCACGCGCTGATTGAAAAGCTCGGAGGTGATTAGCCAAGTACTATTCACCTCCGAGCAGCCGAAAAAAAACAAAATGGCTTTTGTCGCTATGTTATCACAAGTAAAGTTACTCTTTTCTCTTCTTGACAGATCAATCCAAGATCTCTCGAATCATGTTACGTCAGAGGAACAGGAGAACCCACTCTCGAAGTGGATTTTTTCGGTTCCTTTGACGCACCATGATCCGAACGATCTTGGATTTATCTGTTTAGTAAAGAAACGCAAAATCCATTTATGGATTCTTTTGGATTGAAAAATCCAATATTGAATTTTCTTAAAGAGATGCACTCTTCATCTCTTTGATGTTCCAGACGCGTACGACTTCAATGAGCGTTTGGAGTTTATGAGCTTTTGATGAGTATCTTTTGAAATTGTATATATTGGCAAGAATTCTTGGTCTGTTTATTGTTGGTCAATTATATATTCTTGACTAATGATGGAGCACTGGGTGTTCGTTGTGGTTTCAGATGACTGGCTTTGCTCTTCTCTTGCCGGTATTTTTCTATTTGCTCCAGGCCCCAACGGGATGTCACGGTCGCCCGGATATTAGCTAAGCTATCCTGATTGACGCTGGATCGACCGGAAGTCGAATGTACATCTACAAATTCGAATTAAACAGAAATGGAAAAGTTGACAGCGTTGATGATGTCGAAGAGCTGGCCAACTCTCTTGGAAAACTCAAACCAGGGCTTTCGTCGATGCTTAACAAACCGGACGCCATCGAGGCGTACTTTCAGAAATTGTTTGTTGAAGCTGACAAGGTTATCCCGAAAGAAAAACACAGTTCCACTCCTTTTGTCGTTCTAGCGACCGCTGGTATGCGTCTGTTGCCCGAGCCAGATCAAGATGCAATCATGAATAAGGTTAAAGAAATACTGAAGAGTGGAAAATCACCATTCCTTTTCAAAGATGACAACGTCCAAGTTATTTCGGGAAAAGAGGAAGCTATTTTCGCCTGGATCACAGTAAATTTTATTCAAGGGGTGCTGCCTTCGCCAAAGAGACCGCACTTTTCTTGGGGCGTGTTAGATATGGGCGGGGCCTCGACACAAAACACAATGAGTCTTTTCAAGAAGCCTAAACACAGTACGACCTTGCAACTGGGAAAGATAATCTACAGGTTGTTTGCCAGAAGCTATTTGGATATGGGGCTGGCAAGGATTCACGATCGCTATCTGGAGTTTCTGGACCAGTGGGAAAAAAAATCGGTAGCCAAAATGGGCGGTGTAGAATATGTGAAGAGTCCTTGCCATCATGAAGGCTTCATGGAATCCATCGGACCCGAAGACATGAATATCATTGGGGAGCCTAACTCGGAGGTAGAAAAGATACTTTTATTAGACTATCCTATAGCTATTAACAGTCTCTTAGAAGAGTATGGGTAGGGTTAACTGATTGCGGAAGATTTGTCAAAGTTTTAACCGTCGGCTGAGGAATTATGTGCTTTTGACTTATTGCTGGTTTTCAGTGTCACGCCATTCAAAATAGATATAATTAAAACCGCTCAATAGATAAAGTCCAGAACCTGATAAAAGAACGAAGGTTAATACATGTATGCAAAGACCCTCGCCAAGATTCAAGTCACGGCAATTTTTGTTATGCAAGACATGCGGAGAACCTTTCCCCCCAAATTTGTAGAGATTTGTATGGAAACGCCATGTTGGAGCCGGCGGTGAGAAACCAGCAAAAACATCTCTCACTGAGTTGTGGGGAAATTTTCTCTCGATTTTTGGAACCTTTCCTTTTTTAAAAAACAAATTTTGCTACCCCGTTATTCAAAAATCGGGTTCCATGGAATATTTAATGTACTTTATCGATTGTATTATTTTTGTTTTAATTTATTATCTTATTTCTGGTTGTTTTATTTTTTTTATTATTTTTTTTGCTCTCTGTCACCAGTAACTCTGAATTGAACAGGAAAAATTACTGGTTTTCCGTCAAGATATCACTTACCATATCCAGTTGCGTGCCAATTATTTTTCTTTTATTTACTCATTTGTACCTTCCCACCTTTGTAGGTGTGCCGCCAGCTTGTCATTGATATGTTGTTCTGTGAGAATCGAGAGTCTGAAGATTGTCCATTCCATGATCAGCCACAGTTAACCGGCAGATTTATCGCTTTCTCTGCTTTCCACACTGTCATCGATCGTATAGGCGCTGTGATATGCGAGGACAAGCCCGTCACGGTTGAGCAAATAGGCTGTGCCGCAAAGAAGTTCTGCTCCAAGCCGTACAATGTGGTAAAACCGATTGATGAAGGATATGTGAAATTCTCGTGTTTGTTGGGAAACTATGTGTACGAGCTCTTGAGTAGAGGTTATCAAATGCCTCAGAACAAGAAGATTTACGTTCAAAAGGAACTAAAAGGCTATTCATTAAGCTGGATTATGGGAGCAGTGCTCTACAAAACTGACTTGCTCTAAACTTCGAAAAATACGTGAGAAAAATGCTTCATGTAAACTGATATGGGGGTGTACTCGTTTAGTTTTTAAATCTCTTTTTTCCGGATAGAGAACTTTTTTATTTCTTTTTGTTGTCATGGTTTCCGCAAATATCACTGCCCTGAAAAAAAAAAAACTTTTCTCTTTTCGATTTTCAGCAGCAGTTAAGTGAAAGAAGGTGGTTTTCTCAATGGATTGTGATCCTTCTTTTTCCAGTTCAAGGGGTGATATTATTCATTAAGCTAGCGTATTATCTTGGTTAACAGTGGATGTAATGTTATCAAAAGAAATGATTTCTTTTCAATAAACATGATAACTCTAAAACGTCTATTGATCTTTGCTTCCAAACTTGCTACAATGCTGTTCTGTGTCTCTTATTGAAGGAAGAGCAGAATGAAATCAGTATCCCCTGGCTGATCTCTAAAATCGTGCTATGGAGAACGTATATACCAAAACGTAAACAGATGTTAAATAAGAATACGAAGTGGAAATAAAAGTAGCATCCACATGTTTCGTTATGAGGACTTCCATAAAATTCTGCCCATATGCTAGTTTCAGTAAACTTTCTGAAGGTCTATGTTCTAATCGAGCGATTTTAGTTGGATATTTATCATGGAAACTGACGTTGAATTACTGAAAATTTCAAGTTAAACTTACGGTCAAATCAGATATCTCTAAAAAGGTCCCAGGGTCTGGGACGAGGATCATTTATTTTTCATTTAATGTTTTTATTTTTTTTCTTTGAAGATCATTTACTATGCGGATGACATGTTCTGGTTTTCACAAGGAAGTAAATAGAAAAACATCTCAAGGCATGTGCGTATTGATAACCAGAAAAGTGGTAGAGGTCTCGAGAAAAAGTTGGACGAACACAACAACATTGTCCAGCATACAAAAAAGCTTAGCCAGTCATTCCTTAAAGGTGCACAGCCAAGATATTTTAAGTTATTTCGGATCATCGACAAAAATTACTGTTAAATTGAAGAAAACCTGAAAATAATACTTTACAAAGATAGAAAAACAACAAAGAGAGAATAATAAACCATGAATAAACCAGAATGGTTAAGGATGGAGAAGATTGACACGAATTCCAAAAACGAAATTTAAGAATTTGGGCTGAACTTTTCAAACTATCCAACCGCCGTGCTCCTATAAAGGGTGAGACTTTCTGCTCTGTTCGAAAAGTTAGAAAAGTGGTACATGAAGATAGTGCAAGACTTTTCCATTGTTGAATTAATGTTTTCAGGCTGCCACTTGAGAATCGAGCACAGAAAGTAAGTTCAAGCTGGGATGTAACATAATTATGTGCTCCCGAAAGGACTAAAGCCTTATGAGTTTAAACTTTCTATGTGCAGGACACTGGATCAGAATAACCCAAATCATCTGCTCACAGAGAGGTGAAGTGGAAAGCCTTGAAAAACCAGGGAGAAAGGGTATAGGTGCACCCAAAGTGGGTGGGGGTGTGCGGCCGGCTTCCCAAAACAAATTCTGCACCCTTTACGGCTTTCCGGCACTTCGAACTGATCAAAGG
>JAHPZR010048383.1:0-14401 GCA_019787425.1 Platygyra sinensis
GTGTTAGACGACATTATTTGTAATAATTTTTACTCCTCTGAAATCGATTTGGTCTTAAAAGAATTTGATAACCTCAAAACAGAACTTCAGTCTATATATGACAAGAAGGGAATGGCAGCAATATTTAGATCAAAATGTAGATGGATTGAAATGGGCGAACGTCCCACAAAATATTTCTTTAACTCGAGAAAAGAAATTACATCAAAAAGACTATAACGGAACTTCGAATGGAAGATGAAACAGTTATTAAAAGCGAGACGCAGATCTTAGACGCTATTGAGAATTACTTTAGCAACTTATATTTGTCAACAGACAGCACAACACAGGAAGATTATGATGAATATATTCAGGATTTGTCTCTCCCCAGGCTCTCGGATGAAGAGCGAGATAATATGGAAGGTCTTCTAACGTACGAAGAATGTAAAAAGGTTTTAGAGACATTTCAAAATGACAAGTCTCCGGGTGAGGATGGTTTCACAGTAGAGTTTTACAAGTTTTTTTTCGAACTTCTTGGACATGATCTTATTGCTAGTTTCAACGAGGCTTACGAGGCAAATGAGCTTACCATCTCTCAAAGAAGAGGAGTCATTACTCTAATACCAAAAGAGGACGGCTCTTTGCTGGACTTATCCAACTGGCGACCAATTACACTTCTTAATGTTGACTGTAAGATCGCAACCAAAGCAATTGCAAAAAGATTAGAAGCATCGCTGCCAAAGTTAATTAACCACGACCAAACGGGTTTCATTAAAGGTCGTTATATAGGTGAAAATATCCGACTTATAATCGATGCTATGGAATATACTAAGGCGCATGACATCCCGGGTATTTTGGTATCTCTGGACTTCCGGAAAGCATTTGACTCCTTAGAATGGCCTTTTATAATGAGAACATTAGACACCTTCAATTTTGGAACGAGCATTAAAAAATGGGTTTGCACTTTTTACACAAACATAGAGAGCGCTGCATTAAATAATGGTTTTCTAACAAAATGGTTCAGACCGTCTAGAGGTGTCCGTCAGGGGTGCCCCTTATCACCGTACCTGTTCATTCTTTCAGCAGAGATAATGGCTAACAAGGTTCGCCAAGAACCCGGCTTCAAGGGAATTAAAATATTAGGTAAAGAGCTAAAATTAAGTCAATACGCAGACGATACAAACCTCTTCTGTGCCGACTTGGCCTCTGTCGAAAAAATCTTGGAAATAGTTGAAAATTTTGGTAATATGGCAGGCTTAAAATTGAACCGCAGAAAAACAAAAGCGATTTGGCTTGGAAGATGGGAAAAAAACAAAAGCAACCCTTTACAATTAAAATGGTTGCATAGTCCGGTTAAAATCTTAGGTATTTATGTCTCTTACGATGAAAATGGAAATAAGCAAATGAATTTCAACCTTAAGCTACAGAAATTGCAAACCAATCTCGACATGTGGAGGGCACGTGACCTCACGCTATTTGGCAGAGTACTGATAATAAAATCCTTGGGTCTATCACAACTCGTTTATTCAGCTTCAAACCTTACTGTTCCTCAAGAAATAACTCCGATAATAAAGACAAAACTTTTTAACTTCCTCTGGAAAAATAAAAGAGACAAAATCAAAAGAGCCGGACTCTATCAAGATCGAGGAAAAGGTGGCATACGTATGACAGACGTTGAAACTATGATTAAAGCTCTGAGGCTAGCTTGGATCCCAAGACTCTTGACCCCAGAAATAAGAAACTGGAAAACGATTCCAGATTATTACCTTAGAAAATTTGGAGGTTTGAACTTTCTATTAAGATGCAATTATGACGTAAAATATATAGACGGTTTGCCCTTGTTTTACAAAAATATGCTTACTTTCTTCGATGAGTTAAAAAATCTCTACTCCTACGACGGAATGCAAGATATGGTCCTATTTAATAACAGAGAAATTCTTGTTGGAGGAAAACCTGTTTTTATAAAGGAATGGTTTGACCGTAATATTTTGTCTATCCAGGACCTGCTGAGCAGCAACGGTCAGTTACTGTCTTTCCAGGAATTTATCAACAAATATGACTGCAATACGAATTTTCTTCAGTTTTATCAAGTCATCAGTGCAATTCCAAAGTATCTAGTAACCAAAGCAAGAAATACAGAGCCACCGGAAAACGAACTATATACAAGAAATAACTTTTTGTTTCAGTTAGACGCCTATACACAAATACAACTAGAAAAAGCAAAAACTAGAGACTTTTATTGCTTATTAAATCGGAAAATTCACACAGTCAGCCAAACTGGTCCAATGAAATGGAACAGCATAACAAGACTAGATGAGAATGCCTGGGAAAAAATTTTCACCTCCCTAAAGAACATCTGTAAGGAGACAAAATTGAAAGAATTCCAGTTCAAATTAATTCACAGGATTGTAGTTACCAAAAAGGAGCTTCATCGATATGGTATTAAGGCGGACGATGAATGTCTCTACTGTGGTGAGAAAGATTCAATTGAGCACACTTTTCTTAACTGTCAATTTGTAAAGATTTTCGTAAACAGCGTAATTGACTGGTTTAACGCTGCCAACAACTCAAAATTTGCACCCACAATTGAAGAGAAATTATTTGGTATCATATCAGGCCCTTACGAAAAAGAAATACTAAAGAAATTTAATTACACGATCCTATTTATGAAGTACTACATATACACTAGTAAAATGCACAACCAAGCTATTCACCTCTCTGTCTTTGTTGATAGAGTTCTATTTAAATACAGAATAGAAAAGTTTGATTGTTAGCTACGAAAAAATGCTCCTTACAGAAGCGGAATGCCTTACAGGAAAGTATCAGGTCATACAAGAGAGAAATGTAAACGCTAGTTATGGACTGTGGACGCCAATGCAAAGTACGTTAGCGATATGTGACGCAATAGTTGATGTTATTACTAGAAGAGCAGGAAACTCAGTACAGAATAATAATACTGACTAATAATAATAATAATAGGACTATTTTTAAATTTTTCTCTGCGTTAGTAACCTGGCTTTTTAATGGCAGCAGGAGGCTGGCGGTGACCTTACTATTGAAAGGAGCGCAGTCACGACTCAGCGCCATGCGTCCATTTCAGGTGGCCAAAATTTTTGAAGGTTGTTGCTGCTAGAGTCTGTTTCAAATGACGGATTGAGTTGTAAAACGCAGACTAGAGCAGAGCCTGGGGTAAAATGCCATGACTAAGGGTAAAATAGCCGACTGGGAAGAGAGGAGGAAGCAGGAAACTGAGACTTGAGGTAAAATAAAATATTGATAAATAAAAATCCACTGAGACATCAAAATACGGATCAAATGAAGACCTGCGAGTGTTCGTACGCGTACCGTAATATTTTTTTTCAAAAATCGCTCGCGAAAGACGGTCAAAGCCAAAGGCGTGTTTACCTGAGCACTAAAGCATAGGCGGTACGAGCCGGCGGGCGGGGGGGGGGCTGCAGCCCCCCCATGTCGCAGAAAATTTTGAGATTTTTCGGGCAAAACGCTGATGATTCGGGCAAAAGTACTCGGGAGAAAGCATTCTAAAAGGTACTCAAGGCCTGGCTTGTAGGTTACTTTCACTAGCGTTTGTCTTGTCAAATCGGAGTTAAGGTCAAATGATCTAAGGATCCACAATTGCAGGTATTCTGTTTTGGAAAAGCCATATGCCAATTAAATGTGTACCGTGGGAATCCATGATGTTATTTCCATTAGTGACAAAAGGATGAAAGCAAAGGACGACCAAGATGGGCTCCTGCCAAGACTTATGTCTTTGTGGTGGCTCTGAAAAGAGCCCTTTTGAATGGCTCCGCAAAGTGCCGGTTTAAAATTTTCCTGAACTTCTCGCACGAGGAACAATTAACTGTTTCTTTTATAAGTTTCTGATTTTACCAGGCTGTCGAATGAAGTCATAGGCTAGGAGTATGCAATGTTTCAAAATAACTACAGTGGAATCCTGATTTCTCTAACCCTCATTTTTTCGATCCTCCCGATAACTCGAACCAATAGTCGTTTCCCTCTCCTCAGTCAAACGCCATAATTTCACGAACTGTCCGATTTTTAAAAGCAATTTTCATCAGTTCCCTTGGATGTTCCAAAAAATCGGAATTCGGCTGTGTTTCCGTAATGATAACAGTTTCATTAGACGTAAGAATTGAGAACGTTTTTGTTTTTACTGCGATTTGAGTACGTATATACAACTGACACTTTCGGGCATTTTGTAATTTTTCGGGCAATAAGGTCACCGCCCCCCCCCAAGTCCGAGGGTGCCCGTACGCCTATGAGCTAAGTCTAAACATTCTACTATTTAACCTCGAGTTCTTGAACTCCCCCCATTTTGTGTGAACAAGTTCCGACAAGGACCCGAGCTAATCCGTAAGTCTAATGCATGCATACTTACCTTTTGTTTTCCGTATCGGCCATTTTGAATTTTGTTTACGCCGATCCAGGTCGTGGGACCGACCAACTCTTGCATTTCCTCTTGTATTTCCTTCATCCTGTTTTCCATCGAGAAAGTCTTAATTCATAACGTTTCAAACCACCGCGTGCCTTTGTTGCTTCAAATGGCCTTGGAATTGTTCGGAACACAAGGCAAGCAAAACAACGAAGCACAACAAGAGGCAACCTAGACTTGTAGTGTATCGAGCCTAGTTTGTGAAGGCATTCAATCTTTGTACTCGACATTAAATGCTGTTTAATTTATCAAGAGGTTTGTGAATTGGTATTTGCTGGAAAGGTGACAGTTGGGGCTAATCCAAAACACGAGAAATTATTCATATTTTTCGGGCGTTCCTCAAATAATCAGTGAAGTTATGACCATTTTGATAGTAAGAATTAGCCCTCGTTTTTTTAATTATCATATTTTATTTAAACCTCAGTCTGCATTTTACCACCCCTGGTCCTGTCCGTCCTAGAAGCACAAGATAACTTGGAGATGTCCTATTGAAATGTTGCCTTTTCACATTTTTTAGGGGCTTTTAACTATGTTGAATTGCATTTGAATGGATATAAAATATACATGTATAATTAGTTGGCTAAAATCCAGCCACTGTTCCAGTTATATTCTGAATTTCTCAGAGCTGTTTCTTTTCGTTAAGAAAACACAATATTGTTTAGGTTATATATTTCACCTTGTTAAATGTGCTATTGTGTACCAAGTGCTCAGGGTTGCCACTCACTGGAAACTAGATTTGCTTGACTTTGCGCTGAACTTAGATAATATTAAAGACAAGTAAAACCATAGGCCCTCAAATAGGAACAATATTGACTTTTCACTGACCTGGACAAACACTTAAGACCTTCGTAGACCTTTTCTTCAAAGTTCTATGAACTTGAAAAATTATTGATCTGCCCTGACAGTGACAGTAGGAGGCGCGGTGGCCTCATGGCTAGTGCGCTCGACTCCGGAGCGAGCGCTCTGGGGTTGTGCCCTGGCCGGGGACATTGTGTTGTGTTCTTGGGCAAGACACTTTTCTCTCACGGTGCTTCTCTCTACCCAGGTGTATAAATGGGTACCGGCGAATTTAATGCTGGGGGTAACCCTGCGATGGACTAGCATCCCATTCAGGGGGGAGTAGAAATACTCCCAATCGCTGCATGCTACAGAAACCGGGATAAGCTCCGGCCTGATGGGCCACTTGGTTCGAATAAAGACTTTACCCTTACCTACCTTACAGTGGCAACCATGAATGAACACAAAAGTACATTCCACTCTGAGCAAACTTTCACTTGCACAATGATAAATATACAGTTCAAGACAGTAATGTTTATTCGTAATCAGTCTACATATCATACATGTACATGTACATGTTGTATCATTTGATGAATGTATTTTCACTTCGACAACATGTGCATGGATATAAAGTTTTCAAAATATGAGTTCTCATAAATAGATTTGGCCAGAATAGCTCTAAAAAGAGATATTTCATTCAATCTGCAAGGAAAACCATTGTTGAATTTTGTAGGATATTAATGCAGCATTGAAAGGTTTAACACTATATGAAAAAACTGACCCAGACCTGTGGATTTTTTTCTTTGTGTACAAAAAGTAAGGCGATTTTAGACATCAGCTGACACCATATCGGTGTGCTGCCCTTCAAGTGTGTCCTCTGACACTTCGCTTGGGGAGCTGAAGCATGATGCTTAAGTCTTTTCAAAGCGGCTTTTTCTGCGCAAGTAAAGTTCCTTAGATGGTGGTGCAGGCTTTGCAGCAATACTTGGAGCAATTAAAGCTGGGTCGCTTTCATTTAATGAAACATGTCTTGCTACCAGACCAACATCATCTTTGCGTAAACGCATTATTTTGGCCATCAGCATTGGGATGTACTCGTGTTTCTTTTTGATTTGCACAACTTTAGAATCCCACTTGGTTCGCTGATTATACTTCCTCGTGACATGTATTTCATCAGTTTTGGACGTTGCAGCTTCAAGTTTCAGATGGAAGTTCCAGTCTATTGCAGCTAATTGTTTTCTGGCCTTGTATGCTTTGTAACTGATAAGTAAAGAAGTTTAAAAAATAAATATATCACCTCAGTATAATCTCAAGACACTGAAATTTTACCCATCATCACTGGGTAAAATTTCAGTGTCTTGAGATTATACTGAGGTGATATATTTATTTTTAAACTTCTTTACTTATCAGTTACAAAGCATACAAGGCCAGAAAACAATTAGCTGCAATAGACTGGAACTTCCATCTGAAACTTGAAGCTGCAACGTCCAAAACTGATGAAATACATGTCACGAGGAAGTATAATCAGCGAACCAAGTGGGATTCTAAAGTTGTGCAAATCAAAAAGAAACACGAGTACATCCCAATGCTGATGGCCAAAATAATGCGTTTACGCAAAGATGATGTTGGTCTGGTAGCAAGACATGTTTCATTAATGAAAGCGACCCAGCTTTAATTGCTCCAAGTATTGCTGCAAAGCCTGCACCACCATCTAAGGAACTTTACTTGCGCAGAAAAAGCCGCTTTGAAAAGACTTAAGCATCATGCTTCAGCTCCCCAAGCGAAGTGTCAGAGGACACACTTGAAGGGCAGCACACCGATATGGTGTCAGCTGATGTCTAAAATCGCCTTACTTTTTGTACACAAAGAAAAAAATCCACAGGTCTGGGTCAGTTTTTTCATATAGTGTTAAACCTTTCAATGCTGCATTAATATCCTACAAAATTCAACAATGGTTTTCCTTGCAGATTGAATGAAATATCTCTTTTTAGAGCTATTCTGGCCAAATCTATTTATGAGAACTCATATTTTGAAAACTTTATATCCATGCACATGTTGTCGAAGTGAAAATACATTCATCAAATGATACAACATGTACATGTACATGTATGATATGTAGACTGATTACGAATAAACATTACTGTCTTGAACTGTATATTTATCATTGTGCAAGTGAAAGTTTGCTCAGAGTGGAATGTACTTTTGTGTTCATTCATGGTTGCCACTGTAAGGTAGGTAAGGGTAAAGTCTTTATTCGAACCAAGTGGCCCATCAGGCCGGAGCTTATCCCGGTTTCTGTAGCATGCAGCGATTGGGAGTATTTCTACTCCCCCCTGAATGGGATGCTAGTCCATCGCAGGGTTACCCCCAGCATTAAATTCGCCGGTACCCATTTATACACCTGGGTAGAGAGAAGCACCGTGAGAGAAAAGTGTCTTGCCCAAGAACACAACACAATGTCCCCGGCCAGGGCACAACCCCAGAGCGCTCGCTCCGGAGTCGAGCGCACTAGCCATGAGGCCACCGCGCCTCCTACTGTCACTGTCAGGGCAGATCAATAATTTTTCAAGTTCATAGAACTTTGAAGAAAAGGTCTACGAAGGTCTTAAGTGTTTGTCCAGGTCAGTGAAAAGTCAATATTGTTCCTATTTGAGGGCCTATGGTTTTACTTGTCTTTAATATTATCTAAGTTCAGCGCAAAGTCAAGCAAATCTAGTTTCCAGTGAGTGGCAACCCTGAGCACTTGGTACACAATAGCACATTTAACAAGGTGAAATATATAACCTAAACAATATTGTGTTTTCTTAACGAAAAGAAACAGCTCTGAGAAATTCAGAATATAACTGGAACAGTGGCTGGATTTTAGCCAACTAATTATACATGTATATTTTATATCCATTCAAATGCAATTCAACATAGTTAAAAGCCCCTAAAAAATGTGAAAAGGCAACATTTCAATAGGACATCTCCAAGTTATCTTGTGCTTCTGTTTAAAAACAGGTCACTAATCTCTGACTCATCACTTTCACTTCTGCCTTCATCTTGGTCCTCATCAAGATCTCGTAAAGCATTTTCCACAGCTCCTTGCCATCTAAAATAATTATTTCCCACAACAAAAGCAAATTTATCTTCTTGGATTAATGATGGGAAACTACCACAGCACAAAACTGGAACTGATGTGGAATGTTTAGGGAAGAAGAACTTTGTTTTCACTAAAGAATTATTTGCTACAAACACAATAAGTATGTTTTGTTAGTTTTGTTAGTTTTGTTCTAAAGCGGAGGACATGTAATTTCCTACCGGGTAGGTAAGGCTGTGTCAGAACTGTCACTGTCACTGTCACTACCAGCAGGATCAGTATCCTCCTCTGAACAGGCATATTTTTCTTGGTCGCCCTGCAGAATGACGGAGCCATCTTGAATCATGTAGGTTGAGACTGACTCCTGCGATGTAATCCCCGTGATGTCAACTTCAAAGTCACTAAATGGAGGAAAATATGAAAATACAAAACAAATAAATGTAAGGGAATACAAGTAACCTCTGGTATTGCAAAGTTTACAGACAGAACATTCACTTTGATATTCAGAGAAAATAACAAAAAAAAAAAACAATCAAACAAAAATTATCTGCATAAAACAAAGGTGCACAAAATTTTTGGCTTCAAACACATCTAGATCTAGCATATTTTAAATAAGGCAAGAGATTCCCTCAAGGGATTTGGACAATAAAAGCAGACTTCCAAGCGCAAGTCTCTGATGTAGTGTGCCTTCTGTTTACAGTGCAGAACTTTATAGCCAAGTACATAACAAATGCTTTATATTGTGAAAACAACATGCAGCAGAATTTTGTAATGACAAATTTACGGATTTACCGAGAAAGATCGAAACTCTCAGAAGATGATTGAGGAATCGAAGAAAATTCCTTTACAGGAGTTGAAGTTGACAAAGGCCCTGGTAACCAAACAAAAATAATTCACAACCATCAGAAGTTTACACCATATCGCAAAATATATCAAAATTTACATACACCGTTAAGTGCAGTGATAAATTATTGATTATACTCTACGTTGTCACTCAGGTATACATTTTAGTAAAACATACGAATTCATGAATCGAAATAAACATTTCTGTCTTTCAGTACAAACCTTCAAAATGGCGCCGGTGTTTTACATGTAAGGGAGAAACATCTTCGGTCCCTTTTCGTTTCTTGGACTTTACTTCTTCCTCTTCAGCCCTACAAACCAATCATGTATTCGTTCACTAAAAGAATATGATTTAGGTCAAAGCACTGTTCCAGGATACAAACCTTCGCTTTTCCTGTCCAAGTAGATGGGCTACAAAACTCAAATCGTTCACGAATCCGCATGCTGTTCGAGCGGAAATCCAGGCCAGATACAAATTATTGTCAATCCAGATTCTTGTCTTTCCCTTCTGCCAAAAGCGGGAACCTTCTGCCTTGCTCTCGTGGATTTTTTCCGGCCACTGCCAGCTTTACGGCTGCCACGACCGGACATGATGTTACGAGGGCTCTGATTGCCCGCGAAAAAAGTAAAAAAAAACCGCGTAACATTGAAAATGCAAACCGAAATAACGATTTTAACCTTTGAACAAAACCTACAATTCAATGGGAGTACTAAAAGAACCAGGATGGTCAAGATATGAAGAGATACAAAACGAAGACTTATCCTTCGACGATATTTGAAACGGTCAGTGTAAAACGCAGACTGCAGACTGCAGACCGGGGGTAAAATGCAGACTAAGGGTAAAATGCAGACTGCAGACTGCAGACCAGGGGTAAAATGCAGACTGAGGTTTAAATAAAATATTGATAATTAAAAAACGAGTGCATCTCTTCTATCAAAATGGTCATACTTACGATTATTTGAGAACGCCGAAATGTTATAATTTCTCGTGTTTGGATAGCCAAAATACCAATTCACAAACCTCTTGATAAATTAAACAGCATTTAAGTCGAGTACAAAGATTGAATGCCTTCACAAACTATACCTACAAGTTTAGCTTGCCCTCTTGTTGTGCTGTCGTGTTTTGCTTGCCTTGTGTTCCGAACAATTCCAAGGCCATTTGAAGCAACAAAGGCACGCGGTGGTTTGAACGTTATGAATTAAGACTTTCTCGATGGAAACAGGATGAAGGAAATACAAGAAGAAATGCAAGAGTTGGTCGGTCCCAGACCTGATCGCGTAAACAAAATTCAGAATGGCCGACACGGAAAACAAAGGTAAGATGCATGCATAGAATTACGATTAGCTCGGGTCCTTGTGCGAAACTTGGTTCTACAAAATGGGGAGTTCAAGAACTCGAGGTTAATAGTATAATGTTTGACTTAGGCTCATAGGGCGTACGGGCACCCTCGGACTTCGGGGGGGCTGGTGGACCTTATTGCCCGAAAAAATTAAACAAATGCCCGAAAAGTGTCAGTTGTCATATACAGTACTCAAATCGCAGTAAAAAACAAAAACGTTCTCAATTCTTACGTCTAATGAAACTGTTATCATTACGGAAACACAGCCGAATTCCGATTTTTTGGAACATCCAAGGGAACTGATGAAAATTGCTTTTAAAAATCGGGCAGTTCGTGAAATTATGGCGTTTGACTGAGGAGAGGGAAACGACTATTGGTTTGAGTTATCGGGAGGATCAAAAAAATGAGGGTTAGAGAAATCAGGATTCCACTGTAGTTATTTTGAAACATCGCATACTCCTAGCCTATGACTTCATTCGACAGCCTGGTAAAATCAGAAACTTATAAAAGAAACAGTTAATTGTTCCTCGTGCGAGAAGTTCAGGAAAATTTTAAACCAGCACTTTGCGGAGCCATTCAAAAGGGCTCTTTTCAGAGCCACCACAAAGACATAAGTCTTGGCAGGAGCCCATCTTGGTCGTCCTTTGCTTTCATCCTTTTGTCACTAATGGAAATAACATCATGGATTCCCACGGTACACATTTAATTGGCATATGGCTTTTCCAAAACAGAATACCTGCAATTGTAGATCCTTAGATCATTTGACCTTAACTCCGATTTGACAAGACAAACGCTAGTGAAAGTAACCTACAAGCCAGGCCTTGAGTACCTTTTAGAATGCTTTCTCCCGAGTACTTTTGCCCGAATCGACACATGCGCATGCGCGACGTCGTGACTGAGCTCCTCTTAAAGTAATAGGTCCCCGCCAGCCTCGCTGCCATTAAAAAGCCGGCTTCACTAAGCAGAATACAATTTAAAATAGTCCTATTATTATTCGACCCCTATTATGTATTTATTATTATTTCTTTACTGGTTTCCTGCTCTTCTAGTAATAACATCAACTATCGCTTAACGTACTTTGCATTGGCGTCCACAGTCACTATAACTAGCGTTTACATTTCTCTCTTGTATGACCTGATACTTTCCTGTAAGGCATTCCGCTTCTGTAAGGAGCATTTTTTCGTAGCTAACAATCAAACTTTTCTATTCTGTATTTAAATAGAACTCTATCAACAAAGACAGAGAGGTGAATAGCTTGGTTGTGCATTTTACTAGTGTATATGTAGTACTTCATAAATAGGATCGTGTAATTAAATTTCTTTAGTATTTCTTTTTCGTAAGGGCCTGATATGATACCAAATAATTTCTCTTCAATTGTGGGTGCAAATTTTGAGTTGTTGGCAGCGTTAAACCAGTCAATTACGCTGTTTACGAAAATCTTTACAAATTGACAGTTAAGAAAAGTGTGCTCAATTGAATCTTTCTCACCACAGTAGAGACATTCATCGTCCGCCTTAATACCATATCGATGAAGCTCCTTTTTGGTAACTACAATCCTGTGAATTAATTTGAACTGGAATTCTTTCAATTTTGTCTCCTTACAGATGTTCTTTAGGGAGGTGAAAATTTTTTCCCAGGCATTCTCATCTAGTCTTGTTATGCTGTTCCATTTCATTGGACCAGTTTGGCTGACTGTGTGAATTTTCCGATTTAATAAGCAATAAAAGTCTCTAGTTTTTGCTTTTTCTAGTTGTATTTGTGTATAGGCGTCTAACTGAAACAAAAAGTTATTTCTTGTATATAGTTCGTTTTCCGGTGGCTCTGTATTTCTTGCTTTGGTTACTAGATACTTTGGAATTGCACTGATGACTTGATAAAACTGAAGAAAATTCGTATTGCAGTCATATTTGTTGATAAATTCCTGGAAAGACAGTAACTGACCGTTGCTGCTCAGCAGGTCCTGGATAGACAAAATATTACGGTCAAACCATTCCTTTATAAAAACAGGTTTCCTCCAACAAGAATTTCTCTGTTATTAAATAGGACCATATCTTGCATTCCGTCGTAGGAGTAGAGATTTTTTAACTCATCGAAGAAAGTAAGCATATTTTTGTAAAACAAGGGCAAACCGTCTATATATTTTACGTCATAATTGCATCTTAATAGAAAGTTCAAACCTCCAAATTTTCTAAGGTAATAATCTGGAATCGTTTTCCAGTTTCTTATTTCTGGGGTCAAGAGTCTTGGGATCCAAGCTAGCCTCAGAGCTTTAATCATAGTTTCAACGTCTGTCATACGTATGCCACCTTTTCCTCGATCTTGATAGAGTCCGGCTCTTTTGATTTTGTCTCTTTTATTTTTCCAGAGGAAGTTAAAAAGTTTTGTCTTTATTATAGGAGTTATTTCTTGAGGAACAGTAAGGTTTGAAGCTGAATAAACGAGTTGTGATAGACCCAAGGATTTTATTATCAGTACTCTGCCAAATAGCGTGAGGTCACGTGCCCTCCACATGTCGAGATTGGTTTGCAATTTCTGTAGCTTAAGGTTGAAATTCATTTGCTTATTTCCATTTTCATCGTAAGAGACATAAATACCTAAGATTTTAACCGGACTATGCAACCATTTTAATTGTAAAGGGTTGCTTTTGTTT
The DNA here is from genome assembly GCA_019787425.1 of Platygyra sinensis. NCBI lineage: Eukaryota > Metazoa > Cnidaria > Anthozoa > Scleractinia > Merulinidae > Platygyra > Platygyra sinensis. Next base: position 13,116 of record JAHPZR010048383.1, read on the forward strand.
TTTTCCCATCTTCCAAGCCAAATCGCTTTTGTTTTTCTGCGGTTCAATTTTAAGCCTGCCATATTACCAAAATTTTCAACTATTTCCAAGATTTTTTCGACAGAGGCCAAGTCGGCACAGAAGAGGTTTGTATCGTCTGCGTATTGACTTAATTTTAGCTCTTTACCTAATATTTTAATTCCCTTGAAGCCGGGTTCTTGGCGAACCTTGTTAGCCATTATCTCTGCTGAAAGAATGAACAGGTACGGTGATAAGGGGCACCCCTGACGGACACCTCTAGACGGTCTGAACCATTTTGTTAGAAAACCATTATTTAATGCAGCGCTCTCTATGTTTGTGTAAAAAGTGCAAACCCATTTTTTAATGCTCGTTCCAAAATTGAAGGTGTCTAATGTTCTCATTATAAAAGGCCATTCTAAGGAGTCAAATGCTTTCCGGAAGTCCAGAGATACCAAAATACCCGGGATGTCATGCGCCTTAGTATATTCCATAGCATCGATTATAAGTCTGATATTTTCACCTATATAACGACCTTTAATGAAACCCGTTTGATCGTGGTTAATTAACTTTGGCAGCGATGCTTCTAATCTTTTTGCAATTGCTTTGGTTGCGATCTTACAGTCAACATTAAGAAGTGTAATTGGTCGCCAGTTGGATAAGTCCAGCAAAGAGCCGTCCTCTTTTGGTATTAGAGTAATGACTCCTCTTCTTTGAGAGATGGTAAGCTCATTTGCCTCGTAAGCCTCGTTGAAACTAGCAATAAGATCATGTCCAAGAAGTTCGAAAAAAAACTTGTAAAACTCTACTGTGAAACCATCCTCACCCGGAGACTTGTCATTTTGAAATGTCTCTAAAACCTTTTTACATTCTTCGTACGTTAGAAGACCTTCCATATTATCTCGCTCTTCATCCGAGAGCCTGGGGAGAGACAAATCCTGAATATATTCATCATAATCTTCCTGTGTTGTGCTGTCTGTTGACAAATATAAGTTGCTAAAGTAATTCTCAATAGCGTCTAAGATCTGCGTCTCGCTTTTAATAACTGTTTCATCTTCCATTCGAAGTTCCGTTATAGTCTTTTTGATGTAATTTCTTTTCTCGAGATTAAAGAAATATTTTGTGGGACGTTCGCCCATTTCAATCCATCTACATTTTGATCTGAATATTGCTGCCATTCTCTTCTTGTCATATATAGACTGAAGTTCTGTTTTGAGGTTATCAAATTCTTTTAAGACCAAATCGATTTCAGAGGAGTAAAAATTATTACAAATAATGTCGTCTAACAC